>PVLA01006423.1:0-100831 GCA_004027455.1 Hydrochoerus hydrochaeris | reverse complement strand
GAAGTACAAATAGCCAGTACAGATATGAAAAAGTGTTCAGCATGGCTGGTCATTAGAGAAATGGAAATTAAAACAACACTAAGATTTCATCTTACCCCAGAAAGAAGAGCCAACATCAAGAAATCAAATAATAACAAATGTGGGTATGGCTGTGGTGAAAAAAGAACCTTTCTATCTTGCTGTAAACTAGTCTAACCATGATAGAAATTGGCATGGAGATATAGCAAGTAACTAAAATTAGAAACTGCATTTAACTCAGCTATTTCTCTTCAATATATCTTCCCAAAAGAGCTAAAGACATTGTACTGCTGTGCTACATGCATACCAATGTTTAGAGTAGCATAATTCAAAATAGATAAATCGTGGAAATACAATGAATATAAGCATTATATGTCATAAACATGAAATACTACTACTACTAATATTAATAATTATGAAATGAAGGAAAGGCACATAGAGGAAAGAAGGTGGGTTTGAGGAGAAGGGGAATAAAAAATAATCAAGATATGTTGGATACATGTACCTATTCCCTAAAATGAATGTAAACCTCCTGTATTGCAAACTTATACTAGTAAAACAAAACTGAAGAAAAAAAAGAACTTTTAACATTCTCTTTTTACATAAGAATAAAAACATTAAAAACAGCAAACTATAGCTTCATTTTAGTCCATAATTATAAATAAGTAAAACGATCTACAGGCCTTGTTTTCCAGTGCCTTGCTTTGCAGTACTGGGAACTGATCCCAGGAACTTTGCATTTAAATACATCGTCAACCCAGAGTACTGAAACAACAGGTATGCGCCACCACACCCAGCGCTACAGAGATTTTGATGGATCTTGTATCTTAGAGCTGAGTGTCGGCCACTTGTACTTTTAACACATCTGTAAAGGTTAACAGAATGTGTCAATTTGAGTAAGAAATGCCCAACTAAATTGGATCAGCATAATCCAGAGCGTGGCTGAAGGGATTTACTGAAGGCAGAAGACCCAACCAAGGGCAGCTTGTTGCCTGAATAGTATAAAGGGGAAGGAAGAAGACTCCTTTCTGTTTCCGCTCCAGTCTTCACCTTCTGCTTGGACATGGTCTTCTGGTTTCTAATGCAGACTCTCCAGCTTCCTGCACAGACCCTGCAGCCTTCCTGTGGTGCAGAGTGTTCAGGCTTCCATTGCAGACCTTTTGTCCTCCTCATACGGACTTACAAAACTTGCATGACTTGCACAGAGCACTACAGTGAGCTCCAGGCCTCAACTGGATCCTCTGGATCTGCAGTGTGCAGACAGACTTTTTGCACCATTCCACACCTGACACTGTGGGTAGTCACTGCAAGCCAATCTTGTAAATCATGATATGTTTGTATATCTTGCTTTAAATGTTTCTCTAGTGAGCATTAACTGATACAGTGTACAACAGATGAAAAGTTCTTAAATGACCATTTTATTTATTTATTTTTTAAAAATTTATTTAAGAGAAAAAAGACACAGAACAAAAATGAAAACAAAAGATGCAAACAATACAATAACAGTACAGATTCACAAAACAAAGATAATAGGAATTTGACAGTGGTTCTAATACTGCATATTGTTGCCTCCAAAAGAGTTGCTTGAACTTAAATTTGGATTCAGCTCTGACTAAAAACTCAATTGTCCTAGTATAGTCAACTGATTTTCCAATTAATTTACCCAAAAAAATCATTAAATAGGAGATTTCAGTAATGCTTAATTTAAAGATATGGGCCATCACAGAATTCCGTAATATACAACTCCAATAAAAAGTAAGTTGGATCATAATCCATGAGCAAGCCAATAATTATCTTATTCCATTTCAAACATACACACCTACGCTCAAACATAGCTTTCATCTGTACAGTAATTTGATCTATTAGTACATTCAGAAACCTTGCAGTGAAATTTTCTGTCCCTAAAATGCAGCCAAGAGAAATGTGTTATTCAAATTACAACTAAACTTTAATAAAAAATAGTTTACATGCAAACAGGTGGAATTTAACAAGACAGAGGGTGTGTGAATGTCTATAGAGTAGCTTTGAAGTGGATTTTATCAATACAGACAGTGTGCAAATATCTTTAACCTAGTTCCTAAATGCCAAAGTATAAACTCAAGTAGAAATGGAAAAAAAATGTTTCAATCATCTATCATGATATGTAATCTATCTCTTCTCTTTGAAGTGTGATTAAACTTCAGATGGAAATTAGTTAACAAATGTATATTAGTGCAAACCTTTCCACTGACTTGAATTGGTTCCTAGACTGAACTTTGGACTTCAACTCAAGCAATTTTTTTATATAATTTTTCTCCCAGGGTGGTAAAAAATAATCTTTTCTTATTGGTATCAAAGAAAGTAATACTAGGTTGTCCACTCACCACATAAGTTATGTATTTTCAGCAGGGTTGGATCCAGAAGAATATACATATATCCACTCTTGTTGAAAATACTAAAACAGAACTACAGTAAGAGTAATATAAATAATATTAGGTCTCTAAAACAAATCCCAGGCTATGAATTTATGGTCATGGTAGCTGAGTAAGATTTGATTTTTCCAGCAAGTAGCCAGATCTACTTAGTTCTGCATGTGGCTGAGAGGCAAGGAATTTAAAAACTGAAGAGTGAGTGTAAAAACAGACTTAACTGAAAAAGTAGGTTTTAAAGAAAAATCAAATTGGAAAGTAATCTTTTTTTTTTTTTTGGTACCGGGGATCGAACTCATGACCTTGTGCTTGCCAGGCAGGTGCTTATACCACTGAACTAAATCCCTAGCCCCTTAAATGATCATTTTTATTTTACCTGAAATATTACAAGTAGCTGCTACACAAAGTATTAGTATAGTCTTAGAAGACCAAGTTGGTATTCACTGATATATTTTTTTTCCTAATGGTTTCAAAGACCTTTGAACTGTAGGATTTTATATTTGATTTTGCTAATAGCTCAGGGGCCTTGAAGAAATGGGAACCTCTGTAAAATAAAGTGGTAAGATTATATTGTTTCAAAGTGTTCATCCAACTACATATTTTTTAGGAAATTTAATGTTTTAACTAGAAAGTACTTACATGGTCTGAAACACCTAAGATTTTAGATGTCAGAAGTTTCAAAATGATTGTTCCAAGCCACCAAACACAACCTTGAATTAGCTAGAAAATAAAATAGAAGTCAGTATTAAAACCACCTATTTAAAATATTTAATTATACCTACAAGTGACATAGAAAGATTTTAATTATGTGACATGTATTAGTGGTATGTATATGGTAAATTCTAAAAAAAAAAAAAAAAAAAGCTTAACAAATTTTGCAGTGACACTGTTCTAAAATATATAACACAAGAGCTCTACAGATCCTAAAACCTAAAGGAAATTATAAAATTATTTCTTTTCAATCTCTGTTAAAAAGAGGGATTATATGTTTATTTCCAAATATTATTTCTCAGCTAAAAAATCTGTATTTCAAAACACTATATTAAAATGCTTCTATCACTCTTTCGGAAATAAAATTATGTAAGCCTCTCTTACAGAAAGGAAACTTAAAATAATCTAAGTTTCCATTTTCCAAAGATAAATAAGCACTAAAGCTAACAGCAAGGTTTTTGGCCTGCTACTTTCTGGTTGCCCTTGATTACAAAGAGAACCGATACAGGCCTCTGGCCAGCCTGAAGAAAATGACAGCAGCCTAAACCCAAATCTTTACACAAATCCAACAAACAGAACAATACAACCACAAATGCACAAAATGGGTGACAGCACAAACGCTACATTCCCTGTAAACGTAGAAGAAAACAACACAGACAGCAGAGATATGCCCCAAGTTTCCAGCCAAAGCCTCTGATGAGATAAAGGGGAGACCTGTAAAGAGCAATAGGAAGAGGAAGAGCAAGGGCTGCCAAAGTGAACCAAAGTACACAGAGAAAGAACTCACTGTATGTGAAGAGAAGCCTAGCAGATTTAGAATGGACTACAGAGCAGGGATTTAAAAGGCAGAAAAACAGTAACAGCACAAAATTCAAATTACAAATAAGGAAAAAAAAAAATATATATATAGATATATATACCAAAATATAATCAGTCACTGTCACAATCTCATAAAAAAAGTGAGGAAATCCCTATTCTTCACTACAAGGACGCAGGGTTCGTTCCAGAACTGGGTCAGGCCAAAACATGATGAGCCAGAGCATTCTGCTCAGCCACAGCATACTCAGGGATCACAACTGCATGTGGAGGCGACCAAGGATCTGGTGGGAAGCACTTCTTATAGCAACAGCAGGAGCTTGTATTTGTGATCAAGTGAACCTTTGCTGCAGACACTAGATGATCCAGGGTCATCCAGGATCCTTTTGATCCAGGATCCAGGATCCAAAGGAATGCTGCTGGAATTCCTTTCAACCCAAACTGCTGCTGGGAAGAACTGTCCTCTGGGGTGTCTTCCCATGGAATACATGGCTTAGCTTTCCATTTCCTTGGATAATCTTTACATTTTAAGATTTAAAAATGTTTCTCCATCACATATTTAACTATTTCGTTACATTTATTCAAATGATATGTAGTTTTATCTTCCAAATATATAAGGTGTATTTTTAGGGATGTGTTGTGTTTGTTGCCAAATGTCCTATACTTTGATTTTTTTGTTTCTTGAATATTCTTGAGTTATAGCTTAGTTCTTATTTTTTTCTAGTCTACTATTGAAAATGTATAATATATGGTTTAAGACAATAAATTTTCCTTTGAGTACAGCTTTGGCAGAATTCCATAAATATCTACAGACACTGTCTTACTGCTTTTTAAACTATCTGCAATTGAAATTTTGGCTTTCTTTTGGTTTTGAGTTATCAAATGCCCAATTTTTATGAAGTGAAAAATGCCACATATTAGAAGTACCATGTCATCCAACAACTTAGTTCATCCTTAGAAGAACAAATCCTGCTACATTTCTACCATAAAGGGCAGGAGATTGCCTTTAGAAAGCAGAACTCTTCCATTTTTCTATTTGTTATTCTGAATAGAAATCTATTTCCTCAGTTTACCAGAACTTTTCTAGTTTTACTCTCTCAATATATAATATATAAACATATGGTGCTTCAGTATGGCCTTTTTTTTAATAAACACACATCAAAACCTATAGAAAAAGAATCAATGCTAGCTCAGGACTATTTCCTACCTCTGACAGTAGCTATTTAAAAGCTTTATTAAATATGAATCATTAGTTTTGAAGTATATTATATCATTTCTAGAAATAAAAAGCTGTATTTTAAAAACTTGTATTAAAAACACTGAATCTTACCCAAAAGTTGAGTTCAGATATTCTGATTCTATGAATTTTATTTCTCTTTAGAATTATCACCTGAAATTCATGTGATAGATAAATGAAATCAATAACTTTAATATTTATACCTTACATAGAAGATACATTTCGAACATTACACAGCCACTCCCTTCTATCTCATCTGCCGCCAGCCATTCTCCTTCTCCATTGCTGACTTCAGATCAGAGACCTGAGAAGGTCCTCAAAGTGAGAGTGAGATGCCCTGGGTGCTACATTGTTGCCCTTTGAATCAAATTAACACCTCAGTGAGTTATACTGAGTACTTTTTAGAGGGTAACTCGCTGGAAAGGTGGATGGTGCATGGGTGCCACCATTGTATAATGCTGAAAATTTTGACACAGTGTTGGCAAGAGCAAATATATGTGGCAGGGGATGGGGAGAGAAAGTGAAGAGACTCATTACTTCGAAGCAAAAAGTATAGAGGAAGTAAAAATGTTAAAACCTAAGAACAATGGCAAAATAATCAGTGCACCACACAAGATAAGTGCTATACATACTCAAATGAGTGTCACTCCATGAGAATAAGGTATGGTAGGAGGTCAGACACTTATTCTAATTATTTTGCAATTGCTCAAATAGCTTAGAACTCTACTTTCTAACGGTCTTCAGGATAATTCAGTTATACATACAGGAAAATCAGTCCTATGATGTTTTGACCAAGCTCTAGATCACCCAGGCCAATCATTCACTTTATTAGTGAGATTTTGGTCAATCCCCAAAGTCAAATTCAATCTTGAAAGATGAAGATTTGACGTCATGTAGAATTTTGAAAGAATGTGGAAAGCAATTTAAAGAGTTCCAAAAATATTTTGGGGGTAATGGTAGTGTCACTGTAATAAACAGTCTACTAAAGTACTTCAGAGAAAAGAAACCATTTTACCATAAATTAAGGATCTTCTAGAGGTTAAGTTTTAAAGTAAATTTCAAGACCTTATGACCACTTTAAAAATATTTAGTTGGGTGTTGCTTTAAAAAGGATAACTGTGTACTGCACTATTTTTCAAGGATAAAGTAGAACAACATCTTCATCCGGGAAAAAACTTTTCAATTAGGAAATGGCCATGTTTATTTTCCTATTCTTGTATTAGACATGCAAAACCTGCTTTTAACAGGGGGGAAAACACCTTCATGAACTTAACATGTACATACCCATGTCATTAACAAAGATGAAGAATAATAAGAAGATAAGTACATTGGATTTCCGAACATCAAAATACAACAGAGGAAAACTGAAACCTGAAAAATGATTAAAAAAAAAACAAAACACACTTATTTCACAGTTACTACATGCAAAGCACAACGAATCCTTTGAGGCATATAGTCATTTCTAACAGAAATATTACCCATATAGAGAAAATTAATGGACTTGGCCCAAAGAATTTCAAGTTACCGCTAGCCTCTAAGTATTAAAATTTAAGACCATAAACTTATATAGCACAATTAAATTTTTTCATTATCTGCTAGACAAAAAAGTTATAAATAGACAAAAAAGTTATAAAAATTGTATTATTTCTACCATTTAAATACAAAGTAATACTTAATTAAAACTATATTTCCCTAATTTTGTTTTCACTGTTAACTTTTTGATTTCCATCACTGAGGAAGCTTTATTACTTTTTCTGGCTTTAAGGAAGATATTTTTAAGAATTAAGATAAAAAATAAAATGCATGAATGTAAAATTTCAACTGTATAGTATTACATTTGCACAAAGTATTAGAAATCTCAGAGCTAAGGAAGAAAAGTTTCAAAACTAAAGACAAAAATAAATAAAACAGAAAAAAAGCTGTAGACAGTCCAATATAACTACAATCTAGTTGAAAGTATAATATGGTATCTGTAATGTACATTTCCAGTTTATTTTTTGCATACTATCAATGTTACATGTATTCAGTGCTACCATAAGCAGAATTTTGTTTTATAAATGCTGGGATCTTAATATTTGATTTATAATCATTAAAAATGTTACCATGTTTATAAAAGTGATCTTCTTAAACTTGTTTGGCTCAATGTACCCCACAACATACAAGGGAAATAATGAGGCTACCTGAAACAAACACACAACATCACAAAAGTGAAAACATCTAGCAAATAAATACTATTCACAGGTACAGTAAATATAAGGGGGAATCATATTTCTGATCATGGTAGGCAAATTAGTTTAAACCAATCTTCCAGCTGAGAAATGGAAATACACACACACACACACACACAGTCTTCAAAAAATGTATATAAACTTTGGTACACACATAGAGTTCACCATAATAATAAACATCTGGAAGCTAAGTGCACCATTTTGAGCACCTCTTGTAATTGTAGAAGCCAAAGGTAACTTGTATTAATTTCATATCTCAATTTAGTAATAAAAATTTATGCAAGCTTTTCTTTTTTCTGATGTTTACATATATATTATATGTAAACAAATATGTATTATATATATATATATATATATATATATATATATATATATATATGAAAGTTAAACATTATTAACAAGGCAAACGAGAAATTGGCAAAGTAAAACCAGGGAAAAAAGATGGGAATCTATCCTGATGACCATGCATCTGGGGTAACTTTTTCTCCCAGATGTATCTGCAGGCTCCAATATAGGCAGGTTGAGATGTACTAAGAGACCCACAGGCTCAGCAGACATTTCAACAGACTGGGTGGCTAGGGCATGCCAAGAAGCGGGTGCCAGGTTAAGTACCCCGGCTTTAGTTTTAGGCATCAAAGGACTATATGAGTGAACCAGAAAACAGGTTACCCCTCAGAAAGACTTAACCCCACCTTTGAGATGTCTTAATCTCACTGCAGAAATATGATTCAAGACCCTGAGTGCCTTTATTTACTTGCTGTAAGCAAATTTAATCTTCTCTGGAGAAAGCTAGTATCAATTTAGTTTCAAATTAACTCTACACTACTTCAAAAACAGCTAAGCAAACTACTGAGGTATTTTGAGAGGAAGAAGTAAGACATTGCAAGAAGGAGGTAAGGTGGAGAGGAGGAGACAAGACATTATCACTGATAGTACAGAAACAGAGCTACAGAGGACCGAGACCTGGGATTAGCAAACTTACGCTGCAAAAGGCCAGAGAGTAAATTCTGCTTTGTTGTCCATATGCAGTTCCTGTTATATATCTTTCTCTCTCTCTCTCTCTCTTTTTTTTTTTATAACTCTTTAGAAATACAGAAACAAGTATTTGCTTGCAGGCCACTCAAAGACATGCCTGACATCATCAGATATGAAAGTAAACAATGTTTGACATGTCCAAGGAATAGGACTGAAAATTCCAGGGCAGTGTGGGAAAGAAGAAATAAATTAAAATGTTACAAGTAAATATTATAATAATATTAAGAAATTAGCATGAGTTAAAAGCAGAATAAGAACAAAAGTGCCGAACTAGAAGAGAGATCAGAAAAAAGTATCTGAATGGAAGTATAAAAAGGTGAAAATACCTGAAAGAAAGCAAGGGATATAGAGGACATAGTGTGGAGATCAATTCTATTATACTTTACATTCCAGAGAGAGGAGACAATTAGGTAGAAGCTATATTTGAAGAGATATGGCTGAAAGCTTCAAAAATTTGATAGACAAAATCAAGTACTGATTTAGGAAACACTAGAAACTGTCAAGGAAGAAAACAAAACCACACAGGAATTATCGCAGTAAAATCTGCACAAAACCAAAGTGACAGAGAAAATACTTAAAAATAATTAAAAACCATGAGACTTTGAGATTTAGTGTAAAGCTACAGTAACCAACCGAGTGTGTAATTGAAGAAAAAACAATTGAAGTAATCAGTGGTGTGAAACAGAGAGCTTGGAAATAAATCGAGATAAACATAGGCAATTGAGCTCGGACCAAAGAGCAAAGCAACTCAATGGAGAAGGATGGTTTCCAACAAGTGGTGCTAGAACCTCTGGACATCCACAGCAAGAAAAAAGATTCTAGACACAGACCTTATGCCTTAGACTTAAAGATAAAACACTGCAAGGTAACACAACTTTTTCTCTTTAAAATGTCATAAATCTGCCTAGGTTTTAAACCTTTTGCTTGAGGATAGGGATTTCTGGAGACAGAGTGGCACCTCCAATGAAGTAGAAAATGGAGAGGCTGCAGAAAGGGAACTCAAATCCTCATCTGGCAGAGCCCTCTGTGAGTCTATCACCTGTGTCTCTGGCTGTACCTCTAGCATAGGTGATAGATGAGCTCTAACTGCCCCATGTTGCAGAGGAAATTCCATCATTTCCAGGTGATTCTGTGTGACCATTCTCAGTGGAGCAGTGCTGAGGATCAAGCCAAGACCTTTCACATTCCAGGCAAGCTGTCACAGAGCTACACCCACAGCCTAGGAAGAAGGTTGTGTTGCAGAAAACAAATGGAAGACATATTACACTGAGTGGTGATGGAGGACTGAACACAAGAAAGTCACTGATGACCTTACTCCTGAAAGCCATCCTATATGAATTAGAGTGAAGCTCACCCTGGAAAGCAAGGAGCATGGGTGATGTACAGAAGACTTGAGATCACCATAGCCTTGACTCTGAATAAATGAGCAAATGAAAAGAGAGCCATCCTCTAAAAGCTGCTGCACCCAGTGGGAGGGAGAGGGGATTACACCTTTTTATCCACAAGGATACTAAGGTCAGCTTACTGAAGTCTTTGTGTGGGAGAGGACATTGTACCTGTTTATCTACAAGGTTACTAAGGACAGAACATCAGGATGTCATTATGAAAAGGGAAGGCAGCCTTCAGAAGACAAATGAGTCTACCAACACTTTGAATTCATATGTCCCAGGCTCTAGAACCTGCCTAGAATAAATCAGGCCATCAGGACTGGTAGTCAGTGCAGGTCAGGAGAACCAGCCAGCCATGGCACAGCAAGCCTGCCAGATGCCACTGGGGAGCAGTAGCCAGAATGGTCTAGGAGAACCACCTGCTGTCATGGGGAGAGTCTTGGAATAGCTGCACTTGACTGGAGAAGCCTGCTCCTCCACTCCCTGGAAAACCAGGTTAGGAAAAAACCAAGTGCCTCGCCATTCCCCTACACTATGGACAGGCAGTCACTATGGGAAGTGCCTGGGACCCCAAAAGCAGCTCATTCAGAGGAACCCAGGAAAATGCTGTCTGCAATTCAAAGAAGTAAAAGGCAATGCAGGATGTCTAGCCTACACAGAAGTAGTCTGGGAGGCATAGACATAGAATAAATTGGAAGGAACACACCTGAGATTTCTGAAAGGATAGCAACTGAAGGAAACAAACAACTTCATAAGGCTATAAAAGTAATCAGATCAGAAATAATATCTCAGGTAAAAGAAGAAATCACAAACATAATGAAAAAATTGCTGAGCATATGTAAAGAAGACATAAATATAAAAGAGGAGCATAGAAAAATGATGGAAACCTTGAATGAACAACATAGGAAGGAATTATAATGCATGAACCAGATTCAAAGAGATAGTCAGGAAATTAAGAACTCCACCAAAAGCTGGAAAAGCCACTTAAAAATAACTGAAAGATAAGACTTTCAGACCTTGAAGACAGGATTGCAGCTAGTGACATGAAAGATCTCTTAAAAATAATAAGGAACCAGGAAATAATAATTCAACTGCAAGACAATGTAAAGAAAAATAATTTAAGAATGGTAAATGTCAGCAAAAATGCAGGGATCAACACAAATGATACTAATAATTTAAGAATGGTAATGGTAATACTAATAATTTAAGAATGGTAAGTGTCAGCAAAAATGCAGGGATCATCATGTTGGAACTTTGGGCGCTGGGAGAACAGGTGGCCTACTCGCAGCCCTGGTAAGCCGCTGGGGGCCTAGCAAGCTGCCGGCACACCAGGGCGAGAACTATCAGCGATGCCTGAGCTCTGCATCATGTTGGACCTGTGGGCGCTGGGAGAACAGGCGGCCTATTCGCCGCCCTGGTATGCAGCTGGGAGCCTGCTGGTGTGTGGGCTAAGGATCAGACATCGATCCACCCCTCTTCCCATTAGCAAGTCGGCACCGGCAGTCTGAGTATCTCTTGGGAGAATGAATGTATACAGCGTGGCAAGTATGGGGGATTTCCTTCTACCATCTCTTTGAAGGAAAATATTTTTATCACTGTTTTGCTCAGTTTTGATTAATGGTACTGCTTTATTCAATATTCTGTTTTTATAAGTTTGATAGTTCCTTCCATTTTCCTCTACCTGATTGAAAGGACAGCTAATGTGAACAGAATAGGCCGTACTATTGTGCCCATTGCTCGTGTCCTGGTGACCTGTTGTGAGGTTCTGTAGTAGTTTCACTGCACTTTGGTCACATGGGTTTGTTCTGTCTTGTTCTGCTGTATTTTGCTACCTTCAAAAAAATAAAAAAGTATATAACAAAGTGACAAAATACCTCCAAAAATCTCCCAACTCCACCAAAGCTGATCCATGGAGCATGGATGAGGAGAAACCCAAAAACAAGGCAACAGAATTATATAAGGTGATTAAAAACTAAATAACAACAACAAAACAAGTCAGTAAGGTACTGAGCAACCTGAAACAAGATATAACTAAACAGTAATGGACTTAAAAAGTAAAAGAAAAGTGCTCTAGAGGATATGGCTGCATGCATATTTAAGTGTGTAGGATTGATAACCATGTTGCTAAGTTGTTACTGGATCATTGAACTTCTTTGTAGTCTCACTGTTTGAATGCACACTTTGTATGCTTTAATTCTGTAACTTTAACAACTATGTCTAAGAAGACAATATGTAATTTATCAACTAGTGATTTCTTACTGCTTATTTTTTTTCTGAAATTCTGTATTGATTCTACCCCTTTTTCTGTTTTGCTTTTTTTCTCTTTAAATAAAATAAATAAATAAAAATGCAGGGTTCAACACAAATGATACTAAATTCACAGAAGTTAATAGCAGAAAATTTCCCAAGCTTGGGAAAAGGATCAGGCACACAGATAAATGAGACATATAGATATCCTACTAGCTATAACCCAAATAAATTTACGTCCAGACATATAATAATCAAGATCTCAGAAATTTAGCACAAGTACAGAATATCAAAGGTTGTTACAGAAGAGAAACAGATCATCTCTAAAGGAAAATCCATCAGAATCATGGCAGACTTCTCAACACAAACCAACAAGTGAAGAAAAGATTCAAGTTCTGAAAGAAAACAACTTCCAACCCAGACTGATCTACCCCGCAAAAGTATCTTTCAAAATTAATGAAGAAATAAGATTGTCTTGGTTACTTTTCTCTCATTGAGACAAAATACCTGATGCCCAAAGTGAAGCAAGGAAAGATTTATCTTACAGTTTTGAAGGTTTCAGTCCATACTCAGCTGGTTGGTTTCAAGGCGGGGTGGCATGGCTGAGGGGCATACATTTATAGTGGTTACAAGTGACAAGAGCGAAAGGGGTAAAAAGGGGAAAGCGTGCCTCCTTCTCTTCCTTACATGCTGGCTCCTCGCCTCTGGGCGGGTACAGCACTCATACACCAATCCCATTGCTAGACAACAAACCAATCACAAATGCTAGATTCTGCCACCTCCATGATTGCATGAGGCTGGGGCAGTCAAACACAAATAACAAAGATACTTCCATGACAAAGAACAACTGAAGGAATTTGTAACCACCAAACCTACTGTACAAAGAGCGCTGAAGGATATTCTAAAGAGAGATAAAGATAACCACAGTTCCAGAAACAGCAGCAGAAGGGGAATCACCAAGCAGGGCAGACAAAGGATAAGTGGAGGGCCAACAGCAAGAGGATAGCATGGCAGAGATGATCCAGTGCATGGTGGTCATAACCATTAATGTAGATGGCCTCAATTCACCAATAAAGAGAAACATAAGCAGAGTGGATTGGGAGACAGGATCCATCAATATGCTGTATACAAGAAACACATTTGGCTTGAAAGCACATTCATGGACTGAAGGTCAAAGAAGAAAAGGCAATGCTTGTTGCAACAAGGACCTGGACGAAAGGAGGGATAGCTTGCCCATCAACTGTAGGATAAGTAAAAAGATAATGGCAGGACCTATAAAGAAGGATAATCTCAAGGTTCTTGTAGGTAAATGGATGCAACTTGAGACCATGTTCATGGGTAAAATGGTTCAGACTCACATGGCTGAACACTGTGTTGTCTCCCTAGTATACAAAACTGAAGGACTTAGTGGGATCCAAAATGTACAACAGATATTGTGAAAGTGAAAGGAGAGCAAATGTCTAACAAGGGAAGGTGGTAGTTCTTGTTAATTTCCTATTACCTTATTTTGAAATCCTGTATCCTTTACATTGTTTTGTTTTGTTCTATTTGGTTTGGTTTTATTCTGTTTTGTTTTGCTTGATTCTATAATTTCTGATGGTATGGGCAGATATTTTGAAGATAACAGATATATTGTGGTAGCCATTGTAGAATTCCTATTATCTTGTTTTGAAGTCCTGTGTCACTCTCACTGTTTTGTTTAGATTGGCTTTATTCTGTTTCATTTTGTTTGGTTTTATTCTCTTTAAAATAAAAAAAGACTAAATAAGGCCAAAAAATGTATCACCAATCTTTGGCTCCTTAGCATACATTTCTTTTATGGTCAGAATACATTAATTAATTTTAAGCTTAATCTATGAAACATCTAATTAAGGTTAAAATCTTAGACTATTCCCAGAAAAATAACTTTGAATTTTCTCATGAGTACAAAAAGACAAACACAAAAACAAATTCCACACATAAGAAAAATAAAAGCCTCTATACATACATTTGAATAAATAAAAAATCACTAAGGGAATATCAAACTTATCCAGAGGACTTACTTAAAAGGGGCAAACAAAACATATAGTGTTTAAAATTTTAAAAACACTTATCACAGTAAAAACACACAGTGCCTGTAACTCCCCCCTCATATTCCTTTCCCTCACACACTTCCCATTGTTCTTTCTATAGCAGTTCTGGGAGTTCTCTTTTTGTAAATGTCTTTATGAACTATGATTAAAATCTGTTAAGTGCTGCAGGTGAGCACCATCCAAGGAAAGGCAGGCTCATAACATTCCAGTGTGTCCTCTTTATTGCCATTGTTTCTACTTTTTGTGTGAATTGAACTCAGAACCTCACCTGCCCTAATCGCTGGAACTGGCACTGTGCAGTTTCAAATAACTGTGAAAGGCAAACATTTTGAATCAGTTCAGGATATGGTGGCAGCCACATCAGCACAACTGAAGTTACTCATGAAAGAGGACTTCAGAACTGCTTCAGAAAGTGGCAAGAATGATGGGACAAATACATTCAAAGTCAAGGGTAAAACTTTAAGGGGTGATTCTTAGCCCAATATTTTTTTTCAAATTAAACATTCACCATATTTTTATCACATCCCATAGATTTATCAACACATTAATAAATTTGCTTGCAATGAGGTGATGCTCATTAAAAATATATTCTTCTAGGTTAGCATGCCCAAATAATGACAACCACAGTCATTTTTGTGTTGCAACCTGAAAGGCGTCAACTAAAAGGCAGTAAAGCAGTGGAAATCCTGTTAAACATTCTTTAAACATATACTGCTGATTAAACTGATGTTATAATCTCATTCTTCATGATAATTGGCAGCATGAGGTCTCTTGGCAGAATTTCTTACCTCCAACATAGAATACTATTATCATTATCAGTGCTACGATTTGTTAGCCTTAGTGGAAAATCTCAGTAGCATAAAATTTCATCAGCATTGTCTTTTTGATCTCTGCTTCTTGACTCTTCTGAAGTTTATTACCATTAGTTACTTAATTGGTTTACTAAGTTATTTAGCCATGTAAGAAATATCATGATTACAGCTCTGAGACATGGTTCCAGGTAAAATTCTATTCTTTAGACAAAATGGTCAATATTTAACTGGACCAGAACAGAAACCCTGACCATGGAGAGCAGGGTTGGCCTTAGCACTTGGTGTAGCTGGCACCCAGAAAAGAAAATTTACAGGGAAATAGATACACAGATGTTATCCCACCTTCCAACAGGAAAATGTGTGAATAAAATTAACAGAAAAAAATCCTTTGTGCTGATCATTAATATGCATCAGTAACCAATACACTAAAGAATACAGAATTATATTTTAAAAATCACATTTATGTAATCTTTGTAATTATTCCATATTTTGAAAAATCTTTTAGCACATAAATGTAATCACATTTTAAAACTTCTATAGCCATACCAAGAACAAATTGCATCCAATTTAAATTAACTTAAAATCATCTTACCTGTGTGAAAAGTATAAACTGAGAAAACTGCCAAGGAAGCATAAAAGCAACATTGGCAAGACAGAGGGCAATATAATGTCTTCTATCATTGTTGGAGGTCCTAAGCAGAGAGAAGTAGAATCAGTAAGTTTTGTCATGAAGATAGCCAAATGCTAAAAAAAAAATTACTTGCAAAATGACAAAACTTAAATGATCCTCTTACCTTTGATATAATACAACATAATACAATTAGCCTTAAAAGTCCATTTATTTTTAAAAAACTAACACCAGCACTTCAGAAATAATGTATAATTTATCATTACATAAAATATTTTAAATATGAAAATCCCAAGCAATCAATAAATAGGTTACTTTAGAAACTTAAAAACATAAATATAAAAGTCTATTTCCCTGTGAGTGTGCATGGCATTCAAAATTAAACACGCCAGCAAGAGGCCAGGAGAAAACAGGATGGGACAGTGGCTCTGCGTGCCTCCAGCCGTTTGTCCCCTGTATGCACGCAGCTATCATCTTCACTTATTGCCACGTGCATGTTTCAGAAAACAGTGAGAAAAATTACAAGTGTCGGTGAAGAAATAAGATAACAACTATAGAAAAACTTAAGGACAAAGTTTTAAGACAACAAATTAAAAACTAATTCTGTAATATAGCTGGAAAATAACTTTTTTATACCTAACTTTACAAAAGCAAAAATTTAAATATTTACATTGCTTAGTAATACTATCAAAATATTCATTAGGCACTTACTGCAGTTGAAGTTTAAATCGTCCATTCTGTAATACTAAAACATATAGTAACCAATACCTCTAATCACAAAGGAGCTTAGGATCTTTTAGAAGATGAAAAAAGAAATGCAAGTATTTTTTTGTAAATAGAACAGCAACTGTTGTTTTTATAAAGGCTGTATTGAGTTTTTCATAAATAAATTTTTTACAATTACTTTATACAAGCAAAAATTTAAATATTGCTTAGTAATACTATCAAAATATTCATTAAGCACTTGCTAATCTTGTTTTTAATCAAACAAAAATTACTTTTGACTCAGGTAAAAAGTATAGCATGTGCCCACAGAGATACAATCCTCAATGTTCTAAGTAGAACACTGCATTCTATGAAACCCGTCTGTCCAAACTGACATCAATTCAGTTAAGTCAGTCAGTCAGTCAGGCGGTCAGTCGGTCAGTTAGTCAGTCAAAAGAGCCATCTTCCTAGTCATTAAACTGGGAATAAAGGGAGAGGTGTGGCAATGAGCAACTTTCTTTACCATATTTGTTCATAGGAGGCAACATACTGAACAAACATAGAAATTTGGACAGGGAGCAGATGTTCAAAACTAAATGCAGCCCCCAAATAAACCTGTCAGGCAGGTAACAAAGTAGGACTCAGACTGCTCCTCTCTAAGGCTTGTGGCCTCCCCAGGATGCAGAGTTCACCTTCCATTTAATCAACGAGCAGAGGAGCACCTCAAATGTTCACATGTGAGGCTCAGTGGTTAGAGATATATGGAGCATGGTCTCTGTTTCCAATGCAGTACATTTAGATATGCAAATGTAGATGTAGACATTTCTGTATTGATGCATGATTCACAGTTTGGTACTGAATGAAAAAGGAAAAGAAGGAAGGAAGATATGTACAGAAACGATTTTCAAATTGTAAACCTTGGAAGATGAATTATAATTGAAATAAAAAATTAATTCATACCACCAGTAGTCTAATATACTCATCTTCTGTACAGAAGGTGCAATCTGCCAAGGATAAGTACATGAAGTGTGATGGGAGGTTCCCTAGGATTTTGATGAAATTGATGATTACTTCAATGTGAGATCTCATGTGAGATCTCATGATAGAAATAAATTTCATTGATGAAATTTATTTCTATCATGAATTATTTATAGTAGTTTATTTTGTTTCTCAGACTTCTTACATTTCTGAAATGCTTATAGACTTAATTCCAACAAAAAAAGTATCTGAGAAAAACAGTTGAGATAAAACTGGCTGAACTGGTAGAAACATTCAAATGAATTTACCCTTCCTCTCTCCCTCCCTCTTTAATTCAATATTTTCCAAATTCTTTTGCACACAGTACAATTTTTTCATGGCTCATATAGGAATGTTCCATCAAAACAGTTTGGAAAGCAATGAGTCAGAGTACATAAACTCTGAACAAAAAATAAGTATTTTTCAAAAACTGTTGACTTGGCCAGGATGGTTGGCAAGCGTGAGGTCCTGAGTGAGAGTCATGGTATCCCCCCAGAAAACAAAATAAAACAACTGCTGGATCACTGAAAATCATAAATAAACATGTATATTTTTATTTTTTACAATATAGTCATCTAAAACCTGTAGCCTGAACACTTAAATGGAGATCAAATTTACACAGTAAATTTTAGATTACCTTAACTCTAAGCTTGGTTTATTTTTAAAATAATTAAAAACACAGCCTAAATAAAGCAATTACAACAGGCTGATGCAAATTTTAAGAAACTCAACTTGAATTTACTTAGCTGTATTTTATAAATCAAAATTACCTGAGAATTATAGTTAAAATATACATCTGAAGCACCAGGAACGGATAAGCAAAGCTTTCGCGGAGAGGTGGCGTCCACATCACACGGGTGGCCTGAGATGAATGAAAGTCTGGGTTCATGGCAGGTCCATGACAGCGAACATCATCTGCCTAACACAGGGGTTGGCTTCCCCTGGGAACTTTAACCCCATGGCCACTGGATCCTGCTTCTGAAAGCAGGCAAAGCTTGGAGTTCCTCACATGGGACCATTGAGTAGAACGACCAGCTTCTGATCCCAGAACAAGTGCCAGATCTATGGGACCAAGCAAAAGCATGCCCCAGAGACCACCAAGAAGGCAGAGATGAGGGCTGTGAGGATTCCCGGGCCAGATTCACACTCCTGCCTTATGTTCTGGGCCTTAATTTCCACACCTGGAGCAATACTCAAACAGGTGTCACCTGGAGCATTTGCAAACATCTAGAGTTTACATATAATAAGTCTAGGTTGCACAAATAGTCAAGATCTCCTCTGAGTGTGTGCAATACATCTTTAAAAGAGTTAACTGTAAATTTTAAAGACAACTTGGAAGTAATAAGAGTTACTAATGGAAGGCACATAATATAAGTAATGTGATACATAGAATGAAAGTATTAAATATTCATGTATACTTTAAGGCAATGTCTAAGACAAACAGGTAAGAATGTGATAAAAATTTTGTATCAAAAATTCTTGAAAGGATTTAAAATCTTATTACAGTACTCTGTAAGAGTCTTAAAAAATTACTGTTCTAAGATTCAAATTGTAAACCTTGGAAGATGAATTATAATTGAAATAAAAAATTAACTCATACCACCAGTAGTCTAATATACTCAAATACAAGGCTTTCTCTTTATGCCAACTGATTATTTAATGACAAGGTATTTGTTTGCTTTAGGTTGAAATAACAGATTGAAAGCATTTTTTGAATATTTCTTATTTTTCCTTTGTCTAACTGATTTAAGACTTAACCCATTAGCAACACATAAAGACTTCTAGCCTACATAACCTGTGGCATTACACAGTACCTAGTCTGCTTTCACGAGTTTTTTTTTTTTTTCACAAGTTTAACAGTCAGGTTCTCTCTCTCACTGCCATGTCCTCAGTAGCTCACAGTCGAGCACATGGTTTGTATATATGCAACATTTTGTCCAGTCAGTCTGTCATAATTTCTATGAGCTCTTTTTTGGAGGACCACATTCCTTCAGGATGAATCAGTAACTAAATTTCTACTTTTAGTTCAACATTTTGTGTCATGATGACATAGAAGCAAGGTGGTGGGTGACAAATCCTCAGCTTTGTACTCATGGTCAGATTCCAGGGTAGCTTCCAACCTTGGAGAAATGCAAGCACATAATGTCTCACCAAAGCAAGATGAATACATTTTAGAGTACTAGGTTTTGTTAATAATACTCTATTACAAGGTGGTAAATCTATTAAGAAGGCACATATTATGTTAAGTGCTCTTACCACAATACAAAAAATAAAATATTATTAAAAAGAAAATATTATTTAAAAATAAAATATTATTAAAAAGCCACACATAGTGGTACACTCTTATAATCTCAGTACTCTGCAAGGCTGAGGCAGAAGGGCTGCAAGCTTGAGCCTAGTCTAGTGATGTATAATTCAGTGTGCTGGCCCTGGGTTCAATCCTCAGTACTGGGGGAGAGAGGAACCTGTTTCATAAGGTAGAGAATATACAATCTTGGGTAAGTAACCTAAGCACCGTAACAGTCAGTGTCAGAATGTGTATGGTGAGGATAGCAACCACCTCTAAGTCTACTGGGAGTAAATACAATAATGTAAAGTGTCTGACTCAAGAAGTACAGTATTTCCTTTGTTCTATTGAACATATGAATATGGAAGTACTCACTAAAGACCAGGCAAGCTTTTCCACATATTTTAACCTTCAATGATTTAAAAATTTAGATCAATATAAAATATCAATTTACAACATAATGTTCTACCAAATATTGTCAAGCCACAAGTAATATGCTACTATATATATTTTTAAATGATATTTCCTTGCTCTTATATAGCCTCTCTAGTACTTAAACATTATTTTCGATAAAACAAACCTCTCCATGGTTGAAAAAGTAGCACAGTACTGTAATTAGACCTCCTAATTGAGTCTCACTGTAAAAAAAAAAGTATGAAATCATAATTCATGTAAAATAAGGTGAGTTTTTAAAAATTACCTCAGAATTTAAAATCATTTTTTGTACTTAAAACAAGTAAAAATTTCAAGAGTCATTGTTTTAATCTTGAAAGCAGAAGCATATAAATTTTACATGGGATATAATCTACATCCTATAATTTATATTTAAAATGTCTTCTAAATAAAATATGTAATTTGTGAACATAAAATAATTTTTAGCAAGTCATGCACGGTGGTACACATCTATAATCCCAGCAATCTGGAAAGCCGAGGAAGGAATATTGTAAATTGGAACCTAGTCTGGGTTCAACTGCCAATATAAAAAACATTCTTTTAAACCAATAGACTAGCACTTCAGTCTACATCACATTTTTTGAATAATCTAAATGGGGGCAATTTTGCCTTTTGAAACTGAGTTTAACTGACTGAGAGATACAGTATGCCAGTTTTGTTTAGCTGTAACAGAAGGAAGTGACTGTACACATTCTTTTGTTGAGTCTGAAGAAAGCATTAATGTACGAGGGCAGCCAATAACCATCAGAGAGTAAGAGGCATTTCACAGCTGCCTTCCTGTGGCTATGTGTGTGTGGTCACCCTGAATGTGGATCCAATCCCTAGATCCACATTCAGAAGACAGTAAGTACTGGGTGGATGAAGAAAAGAAGGAAGGAAGGAATTAAAAAAATACAAACTGAGGAAAGTGGCTGTGAAGTGGGTGACCATAAACAGACTCTCATTAAATGAAGATATGCACTTCAAAAAGGAAGAAATTGAAAGAAAGAAAGTGCGGTGCACACAGAACTGTGAACATGTGGATGAACTGAAACATGTGGCAACCCCCAAAACGCTAATGATAATGCTCTGGGGAGGGATAACAGGAGCACTGACTATGGTACTAACTTGTGAGACACGAGAGGACGTTTCAAGACAGCATTCTACAATTCTGTGTACTGATCAGAAGAACGGAAAAAGATAAGGGTTCATTTTAGAGTTAATCAAGTTAAATGTGCATATTAACATTTTATGGTTATTCACCTGAGGAACAGAAATAGAGTGTCCGAATTCCAAGGTAGTGCTTTAAATTTCTATTTCTTTCATTTCTCAAATAGTTTAGCTTCCAATCTCATCACAGTTTTAGTGACATTTTTATAGTTCATAACAATTGTATCCACTTATCCTTCTTAAAGACTGGAGACTAGTAATGTATTTGATATTCCAGAATTGTGTAGCCAGTTTAGAGAAGGCATATACTCTTGGTAGCCCTCCTAGTGAAAAATACTGATTTAAAAGTGTTAGTCATAGCTGTGTAATGTTTTCCACATTAAAAAGGAAATAAGTGCAAACTATTTTCACAAATAGAACACTTAAGCCTGATAAAATTATCCCAAAGCTATCCTTCCAAAGTCTTCCAATAAGGCACAGAGAGAAGTATACAAAATCTCTTATCTATAGAACAATTATGAATTGAACACCCATGTAGCTAGTATATATGTAACTGAAATAGAGAAATGATTACACCCTAAGATCCTGAGACGGTCTGAGATGGCCATTATCCTGACTCTGGAATTATCAATATACAGGTCCAACACCATTTATGAAAAGACTATCTTTACCCCACCAATCTGCAGTATCTGCTCTGTTGTTTCTGAGTCTGGTCTCTACTCCATTCCTGTGATCTCTTTGTCTAGCATGTTGTCTTATTTACATTAGCATTATGATACAGAAATGACAAAGAGAGTTTAACTTTTCCAAAAATCTAATTATATCTGGCCCCTTGCATTTCTGAATAACTATAAAATCAGCTCATAGGAATCAACAGAATTATGCCACAATGTTGACTGGTAAAGCACAGCATCTGTAAATCAATGTGGGATAATCTTCCAATCAGTTAATCAATGTGGGTCATCTTCCAATCAGTTAACAAGGTATATTGCTCCATTTATTTTGATTTTCTTAAATATATCTCAAAGTTTTAACAGTTTTCTCATGAAAGTCATATCTATCTGTTGTTAGATTTATTCTTAAGAACTTCATGATTTTAATGCTATTCTAAGTAGTATCTTTTTAAAATTTCACTTTTTCTTTGATGTTAGTGCATGGAATTTACAATTTTATCTATTAATTTTTTGTGTTCAGGTATCATAAATTTTCTGTTTCATACACTGTACAATTGTTTTTATTTTCTACATACACAACAATGTGAACTGATTTTCAAAAATGTTTACTTTTTTCGTCAAGTTTTCTAAGCCTTTTACATGATTTAGCCTGATGTTCTGGGTAGGACACCCATTACAATATTAAATATATTACTAAATTTCACTAATTCTATGCCCATCCTTTTATGTCAAAAACTCCCTAAAACAAAGAGTATATACTGATAGCTCTGACCCCGATTTGTCCCCCGCTGCCCAAGCTCCCTGAGCAAGTGCCTGAGCTCTGCCAATGATCACAGTGGTTCCCACATCCGGTAACCATCCCATATACTCTGCTGGGACACAGCATACCTGCTCTGCTGGCCTGGTCACAGCACATCCAGAACAGAACACTAGCAGTTGCTATGGTCATGCACTTAGCTACTTTCACTCCCCCAACCTCATGCCCACCTTCACCTTACCTCACCTATACCCATCCCCCAACCCCATCCATAATTAGCCCAATAAACTTGACTCAGACCCCTCTTTGGAGTTATTCAAGGAGGTCTCACCCAGAACCTCAAATTCAGGCTGGCTATGTTCCTTAATGGGTTGTCACTGTTTATCTAATGTATATAATCTCTATACTGATATAAATTCTATGCAAATTCAGTAAATATTTGTTGGATTATTAAATCTAGATTTCTAACTTTATATGTTTTGAATTTCATAACATAGGAAAGAAAACTGATGAGTTAAATATATTTCACTGAAGGAAACAAAAAATCAGACAGAACTGGCTTAAACAGTATGGATATTTATTATATCATTCAACGAAAAATAAAAAGTAAGTGTCTGTTGGTACTAGTTTAGTAGCATGTTAGGTCCGATATGTCTGCTGTTTTTGTAGACTTCCCTTCATGGCCACAAACTGACTGCTGCAGCTCCAAGTAAAAGTAGAATGAAACAGAAAAGTGACAGCTGAATATACCTCTTTGTGAGAAAGGCAAATGAGCTAGTTATTTGTCACTGTCAAAAACTAGCTCATATGGCTCTTCCGAGGAGCCGGGAAGACTGGGAGCGAAAGACATGTTTGTTAAAATTACCTCAAATTATCACCTGAGACTGGGCACACTGTTTCTCCAAACAAAGTTGTGGTGCTGTTGTCAAGGAAGGCTAACAAATACCAGTGACTGCTTTAAGTGATGCTCAGTTCTTTTTACAGTTTTCTTAATCTCACACTTACAGAGAATAAAATGAAAATAAACTAATGCTAAACAGAGATCCCTCTAATGTAATAATTTCACAAAGAAAGGTTATTTTCATTAAAACTTCGGCAAAGAAATCGTAATTTTAAAAAAATATTGCCACAAAGACAAAAGGGAGGTCTTATTTAAGGTATTTTTTAAGTGACATTTCCAGGTTTTGGATGCGTGATATTGGTTAAGCATATGAAAAATCAAATAAATCTACAAATGTTCTTATGATTAATCAATAAATCTCATTAACTCTCTTTTTAATGTAATCAACAATTATCAGTCAGTGTTTACAAATTCAGTCAGATCTTACCTCAGATACGCAGCATAGATGAACAGCAATCCCATCATTAGTCCATTTAAGATAAAAATTACATCCACATAAAAGTAAGCAGGGTCTCCCAATCCTTTGAAAAGATACAGATTATTCATTATTTAGTGAGCAAATGGCTGTAAAGCAAGGGCATAATTATCTCAATGCTTTTTACTCAAAAGTTCTTGAATTTGCTGAAAACATTTTCTTTCAGATTGATGCCCTCTTCGTAGCTGCACTAGTGTTTACCCATATATAAGGTGTGCATGTGTGTGTGAAGGGGGTTGCCATTACAGATCAAATCCAGGGCCTTGTGCATTCTATGCAAGGGCTCTACATGGAGCTACATCTCCAGCTCCATAATGCATTATCTAGTTATGTTTATAAGTTCCTCTAATATATTCCTTTTGTATTGAGATAACTGTTAGGGCTTCTTACTAATAAAGATGCTGTTGCTATTGCTCAGTGTTGGAGCCCTTTGATGACTTCCAAGAAAACGCCACTACATTACTTTTGTCTTTTCCAGGCTCCAGGATAAGTAAGGCAAAGTCTCTTACCTCAAGGAGCAGCTTTAGTCTCGTTGAGATGATCTAGTTATTTGATCCACTACTATCAAGAGCTAGAATCTTAATATATCCTACATATAGTAAGTCCCAGACTTATGAACATTCAAGTTGTGAACTTTCACAGATATGAACAGACCTTGCATTTAGGTTTTTTTTTTATACCTTATATTGTATACTTGTGTCAAAGGTTATAAAATTCACTTTGTTGGACTTATGAATGAATCTGACTTAAAAACATCCTCCAGGAATGGAACTGATTTGTAAATTGGGGACTTACTGGGTAAGACTGTGTGTATAGTACTTCTTATTTGATCATTTCACATAATCCTCAGACAAAATTGATGTGATTAATTGGCATAAAAGTAGTTTTATGTCTGAGAAAACAAATCATAGAGAATTTAAGTAATTTGCCAAAAGTTTCTCCTATCTAACTGTTGGAGCCAAGACCTGAAGGCTGGCCCCTGGTATCCCTCCTACCTCCCTGGTTACTCCTTTCAGTCTGGCCTTTAACTTCTTTTGTTTATGAACCCTGCCTTCAACAATGGATCTCCTTAGCCTCTGTCATCGGCTTTCTTCTCTTCTCACTATATCCATATTCTCCTTAAGAAAATTCTTCCAGTTCTGTAGC
Organism: Hydrochoerus hydrochaeris; assembly: GCA_004027455.1. Classification (NCBI taxonomy): domain Eukaryota; kingdom Metazoa; phylum Chordata; class Mammalia; order Rodentia; family Hydrochaeridae; genus Hydrochoerus; species Hydrochoerus hydrochaeris. The sequence continues at coordinate 75,667 of PVLA01006423.1, read as the reverse complement.
CCCAAGTATCATCTATACAGAGATGAGTCCCAGTCCATACTTAGCCCCAAACATTCTTCTTATTCCTAAAGTTATTTATCCAGTAGCCACGTGACATGTCAAGCTCATACATTCACAGTGAATCATGGTGACTCACACCTGTACTTGTCATATTTACTACTATTCAAGGGACTCAGTTATTCAAGGTTGAAACCAAGTAGAGTTACAGGACTCTTCACTTTCCTCCCTCCCTATCATCAGTTACCAACTGTTGTTGATTCTACTTCCAAGTAGCCTTCTAAGACCTAGCATTTCACAGATGCCTTCTACAGAAATTGTGTGTTGAAAGTACAGTAGTCTATGGTCTCATGAAACCCAATGGTAATCTTTCCATAGAACTAGCAAAATAATGCTCAATGTAAGAATCTGTTGAAGTTCCTCAGTGAATAAAGTACAAAACCCTTCCCCACCACATGGTCATCCTGTCTTGTACTCCCAGGATTATATCACACCACTTCCCTTCCCTCCTTCTCGGTCCCAGAAAGTCCAGACTTCTCTCAGATCCCCTTGCAGCAGGACTTCTGCTGCTCCCTACTCTTGAAATACTTCTCTTCACAATCCTACTTTCCTACTTGTAATATCCATCACAGTTACAACTGCTAAGAGCCCTCTCATAGTACAGACTCCACGAGGTTAAGGGCCACATCCACTGGGCCTGCTGCATTCTAAGTGCCAAATTCTAACCTGTCACTTATTGGGAACTTCAGAAATATCATACATTTCCATATAAAATACAAGGTGATGCTTTAATCTCTCAGAAAAGGCTATACTCTCTAGCTGACCAGGCCAGTACCAACTCTCTCAATTTACAAGGCATTTTCTCCATTCCTTTATATTGTAAACAAACAAACAAACAAAATGTCTAACAGTCCCTCAGATATCTTCTGTCAATTATTTTTAGATTTTATAAAGATCACCTAAAGGACTTGGTAAACATATAAAGGTAAACATATGGATTTAGGTTATATTCTCAGAGTTGGATGTTCTTAGAAACAAATCTATAAAAATACATTTATAAAATACAGTAAATAGTCATATGAAGAGTAGAAAAAATAAAGCAACAACTTTGTAAGTGCTATGCACTCTCTCAACAGGAGTCGCAAGGGACAGCATCATCCTTGGGTTGTCAAAAAGCTGAACTGCACACATCTTAAACAGCAGTGACCACTGCATGTCCTGGAGAACTGTTAGAATTCCCAAAAGAGGTTATTTGACAAAGACACCAATGTAGAAGACACAGAAAGGGTTTGGCTAAAATTATGTACCAGACTGTGAACATGTCATAAAGCAATGTTGCCACTACAATCTGAATCTGATTTTTAAATATGTTTATGCTATTTCCTTAATACACTATTGCAAGTACATAATTCACTAACTGGTCCCTAAAGTTTATATACTGAAGTAACCCAAAACACTCTTATATGTATTACCTTATTCTGATATGGGAGACTTTTACTCAAGTTTGCCTGACAGTGGGCTACGAACACACACAAATTAAACTTTACATTTATATTCAAATTAGCAACTATAGAGCTTTCTCAGAAAACTGAAGGGTAAAATAATCATTGAGACTAATCATTTCTAGTGTTGTTTAAAGGAAAACGTGAGCCATAGCTGTTTACATACAGTGACTCTCGTGTTTATGAAAGCCCTAAGGACACTACAGCAGGGTTGGAGGGAGACACAGACCTTCACAGCTCTCAACTTCACCAGGAACTCCCACTCTGGTCACATTCCAGCAGGCCTTAGTTTCTATACCAAATAAATTCGTTATTCCTGTGAATGCACGATACCAGAAAGCTAGGACTACCTACAAAAGAGATAATGGAAGAAAATATATTCTCTTCACTATAGTTTTTCTAAAATATCATTTTTTAATAGTTGCCTTTGACATTATAAACTTTGGCAAATTTATTTAAATCATCTAATTTGGGAAACAATCATTTAAAAATTATATATATATATATGTATATATATATATATATATATACACAAAGTAATATTTATATATATAACAATCAACTCTGTAGTATAAATAACTAAAAGCTAAACATTAAGTCAGGCACACTGACAAACACCAGTAACCCCAGCACTCGAAGAGAGAGACTCACACAGGACTATGATTTTGAACTCTGCCTGGGGAACTTAGCGATCTAGCAAAATCCTATTTCAAAATCACAAATTAAAAAGGGCTGGGGTGAATTCTGCATTCAATCCTTAGGCCTGAAAACAAAAGACTTGATAAAAGCATATAATTAAAATATGATGTTAATTAACACAGAAATGTAAATATTTGTAGAAACATTTGATAACACTTCACTTAGACCTTAGAATTTTTTTATTAAAATTATTACTTTAAAAACTGGAATGAAATGGAAGAACAGTTCCTGTGTTCATTCAAGGACCAGGCAGAAGATTTAATTAACCAATCCTTCCCAGTCTGCAATCCACTTTTAAAAGAACAAAAACAAGGGGGAAACAAACAAGAGAAAAAAAATTACAAGCAAAATTCTTGCATCTGAGAGATTTTTAAAAAATAACTTTATAGAATTTGGATAACAATGTGAGATCACTGGGGAAAAGTATTAAAAAGAAAGAGTTGAAAAAGAAAAGTGAAAACCACTCAGAACTAACACGTTTAATATTTGGGTGGCCATCTTTCCTGTCACCTCCCTGAACATTTGAAGCACATAGTTAAGAGTTACTCATGTCACATAATGAGATCGAGGTCATACTTTACATAGCAATACAATGTACATCAAAATAAAGATTTTTCCATGCCAGTAAGTGCAGATTTACTATTTTATCATTTTATTTTTAAAAACTTAACATTCTGCTAAAATTTGTCACATCGTTCCTATTCTTGTGTGTTTTCCACATACACAAAAGTACCGCTTTAAAGTGTGCACTAAATCTAGAGTTCTATTCCTCTCTGGGATATGCTCTGACAGAGCAGGGAAAGCAGGGCTTTCACATCAGATCTTAAGTGATAGCCTGTATTGTGCCAGTTACTACTTCTTTGTCTTCAAGTGATCCTTCAGCATCAGAGCCTCATTTGCAAGAAGGAGCAGAGATGAGGGCTTGTATAAAAAGTGCTGCCGGATGGGATGGCATATGCTACAGTCCAGCACTCAGGAGGCTGAAGCTGAGGGTTGCTGCAAATTTGAGGCCAGTCTGGGCTACATAGTAAGTTCAAAACAAATCTGAATTATAGAGTGAGACACTGTCTCAAAAAAAAAAAAGTTCTGACACACAGCAAACAAATACTTTGGTCTTTTCACAACACTGATCTACACTTAGGTTTTTAGTTTCATGTGAGAAATTAATCTCATAAGCACAGAAGGTAGGAATATACAACTTGACATGTTGTGCCACCTGAGAGTTGGCAGTAAATTTAGATCTTCTCAATACTGTATTTACAAAACATGAAAATAAGACTCAGAACAGCTCCTTTTTATCTGTCCTTTACAAAGATGTCAAGTTTTAGAAAGAACTGTAATATAATAATTATTATTCATCACATCAAAGAAGAAACTAAAAATATTTAATTATTAAATAAATATTGTCAAGTTAGTAAAAAGAAAAAAGTAGTTCAGGTCTCTAAGATTATGCTTTTGGCAATCAATGCATAATAAACTGAAAGATCTAATAATTATTGAACACTGGAACAAATCCTCATATATGCAGAGTAAGTCAACATTAACTTAAATTGAAGATGTAAAAAATAGGTATTTTGTCTGATTCTAGCATTAACCATAGGCAGATAACTGTAAGAGGAAATACATAAAATCAGAGCCATGCCTCTGATGAGTAATGCAGGACACAGAGAAAGTTGGTGCAGAAACTGCTTCTATCATTCTAGGGAGACTGCGCCAACTACTACTATGACAAGTGACACTTTAAAACACACAAATCTGGGGAACCTCCCAATTATGTTGAAAATTGAACAACATAATTCTAAATTTACAATGGACCAAAGAAAAATAAAATGGAAATTAGAAAATAATTTGAAGGAAAATGAAAAATCAATATACAAATAATGCCAATATTTACTTCTCTCATGATAGGCTACATATTCTCTTCCTTTTCCAAGTACAAATGAAAACCCTGTGTACTATGTAGAAATCAAGCATAAGATGACTCTTAGAAAGTGCAGAGGAGACTGTCAGGCACGGAGCCCAGAGACTGACATGATTATGAGCCCCAGAGCTTCCCTTTTTGCTTTATTTTTCTGATTTGGAGTTCAGAATCTGACAATCCACAAGCACCAGTGGGCCCTGCAATAGTTTGAACATGCTCCCTGAAAAACTCAGGTGTTAAACTTAGTGGCCAGTGTGACAGCACTAAGAGGTGGGAGTTTGGAGACCTGCCAAGGGGATTAAGGCCCTGACAAAACAGGCTTCATCAGATCTCTTCCCTTCTATCTTCTGCTACTGGAAGACAGTGTCCTTTTCCCCAAGGGTTGAGACATCACTTCCAGGGGTCATCTTGAAAAGCAGACAGCAGTCTCACCAGACACTGAGCCTGTCAGGACTCTGATCTTGGACTTCTCAGCATCTGGAATTTTCTGTTCCTTCAGCTGAGCTTTTATTGTGGGAATTTGTATTCAACTAGTCCAGATGGTTGGGTTTGGAGCCTGTTGCTATTACAATTTCCAGACCAGGAGTTTGTTATTGCTGTAGACACCAGGGATTTCAAATTACTCTCATGGTACCATATCTTTGGCTTGGTTTTGGGTTTTCTCTTTGTGTTGCTTCTTAGAAAGAAACTGTCTCTCTTAAGTCTCCCAGTGTAGACTGGGGTGCAGAGAATGGGCCTGATGCTGAAAAGCAAAACCTCACTCAGCCCTAGTCTACTGTGATATCTTTATTCACAGCTCATTAGTGCAGTAATTGAAATGGGGTGAGACTTTTGTCTTAGGCAAGTGCAGTGAATGCTGAAGACATCTTGCAGGTGTAATCTCACAGGTGGTTCTGGCCCTTGTCCAGGAACACAGCTGTTTTTTAAATGTATTCTTTTTTCTACCTATTCTCTTCTGTTAGCTGCCCTGAGTACTCACCAATGTTTCTAACTATAGCTTCGATACTTTCCCCCTATTGATAATGACGTTTTTTCATTAGGGGAGGCTGGGGACATGGGTTTAGTTAGTGCAGTGTGGACTGTGTTGCTGTTTCCTCCCTCACTCACAGGAAAAGCATTGTTTAGACACTTCTCCTTCACCAAGACAGCCTGTGACCCAAGGGCCTTTGCATCTCACACTAGCACACTCTAAGCCTTCAGTAGTTCATTAAATTTTCTAGTTTAATCTCCCTACTAGTTAATATATCATTTGGCAACATGTGTCTCAGTTGGTTGAATGTTGCCCAATTTCTCTCTCTAGGCACCCAACCCTCTCAGAATTTCATTGTTTTGTAACCTCAGTTTTTTGAGGGGTTCAAGAAAATGCATTAATTTAAGAGTGTCCAGGTGGGTTTTTCTTCTTTTCTTTTTCTTTTTTTTTTTTTGTGGTAGAGATGAAAGTGTTGCTCTTTCCACCTCTCTTCATCTATAAACAATAGCTCTTTCATACTGGACAGATTCGCCCTCCTTCTGTGACTTGTATTACAAATATTTTCTCCCAGTTTCAGTTGTCTTTTGATTTTGCTGATGGAGAGCTCAGGCCTAGGCTCTCCCTTGTGCTTCCTTCTGCCTGGTCAAACTACTATTTCCCTGGTGGCCCTGCATGGCAGTGTGTTCCTTTTCCTAAGGAAAATAAGTAATGTTTGACCTATCCATGCCACCACTCAGTCAACTATAAAAATAAGACCTGGACACAGAACAACTCTATGATTCTATTTGTATAAAATTCCACAAAATGAGAACTGAACGACAGTGACAGAAAGCATACTGGTGGTTGACTGGGGACAGGACATGGGCAGAGAGGAGGGAGATGAGATTACCATGGAGCACAAGGGAACTCCTGGTAGGATGCACAGGACCATGTCTGGATGGCGGTATGGCTTCAGTGGGTGGGTATTGGGGCCAAATCATATCAAACTGTATACCTCGTATGTGACCAACTATGGTAAGCCAAATTATAGCTCACTAAAGCACTACAAGTATTATTTGTCTCATGTATCACTCACCTCTGGGTAAAGATGGAATCGTTTCACTGTATTAATTACAAGAGGATATTCAGTAAGCCTGTCATTCATAATCATCCACAGGCCTTCCAAAAATGAAGGTGCTTCAACAATAGTCTTGAAATAAGAATAATAAAGTCCCTTTATTAAAAAAATAAGAAAGCACATATGGTCAATATAAGCAAAACCTTAAAATATTTTCTTTCATTTTAAATTTTGTATTAGTACATGTTAATATTATAGAATGGTGGGATTTGTTTTGAGAACTTTGTACATGCATTTAATATATTTTTATCATTTTAACCCCACTTACATTCTTTGCTTTTCCACCCCTATCCTGGTGATGTCCTTCCTAATCTCCAAAATTCTACCTTCCTGCTTTCCTGTCTACGCTCCTTTATTTATATAATTTCTCAAATAAGAGAAACACGAGATATTTAACTTTCTGTGTCTGGCTAATTTCACTTCACACGATGGTTTCTAGTTCTATCCATTTTTTCTACAAATGACAAGATTTCATTCTTCTTTATCATTGGTAAAAAAATATTCTTTTAACTTTTTAGAATGTATTTTTCTGGAAAAAAAAAAAAAGAGAGATTAGTAACAAGAATCCTGGGCTGCGGATCTAGCTCAGCTGGGGATGGGACCAGGGCCCTGAGGACATTAGGTACCTGGTCTGGTCTACTGTCTTCCCTTTCTCTGTCTTTGGCCCTCGGCCCTGTCTCTGCCTGGGGCTTATCCATCCTGTCTTGGGTTCTGTCCATGGTGGTCTGGAAGTTTTCTAACTCTATGTGTCCATCTCCATTTTCTCATTATCTTTTCCATCTTTAACCACACACTGCATTATCCCCTGGCAGTGCTTGGGAACCACCAGCTGCTATCCTGAACATCTCTCATTAAAACATCACACTCTACTCGGAGAATACTTTCAAGTTGGTTGAATGCATCAGGGCATTGTTTTTTCTTTTCAGAGCCCATCCTCATACAAACTCTGAAGTGCACAAGCTACAGGCAAATCCTGTGAACCAGAAGCCCACTATTTTATTTTTGATAAGCTAAGCAGCAACATTAGTAGCTTCTAAATTGAAGACATTTGAACTGATGGTTGACAGACCATTTTCTCATAGTTTTGACTGTCAGAATATGAGTTCATAGAGGGTCTTAGATGCACCACAAGGCAACACAAAACTTAGAGTATCTAATACACAAAAACCTGTATACTGGGAAACAGCAAATGTATAAATACGAGAGGTGTAATCTAAAAATATGGTAAACGTTTAAATTTTTAAAAATTTATTAGAGTAAAGACACATTGTCATGAACCTCTCTCAGAATCCTCCTTCTCACTTCAGACGTACTTAGCCCATCACTCTTGCCATTTTCGAGAGCAGTTCTGGAAGTCCTTATTTGTGTTTTCACTTGCACTGTTGTGCCTGCCTTGATGGCCTGACCTCATACAAAACATGCACATTTCATGGTCATTTAGACTTTGGGAAAGAACCAGAAGTTTCATTTTCATTTAACAGAAATTAAATCAATTCAGAACATCAAGGCAGTCAGCACAGCACAACAAAAGACATTTATGAAAGAGGACTTTTGGAATGCTTCAGAGAGTAGAGCTAGAGTGATGGAGTGTGTTAAGTGACATGAGGGGTTAATGGCAGTATGTCCTTCACTGTGGTACAGTTTAGATCTAAAATGGCACCCAGAGCCCCACGTGTTTGGAAGATGACTGGATTATGGGGCATTACAGCTGATGTGCTGTTAGGGGGTGGGGCCTGCTGGGCACAACCTGGAAGGCTGTATCTCCTTCCGGCTCCTCCCTTGCTTCCCTCTGCTCCCTGCTGCCTAACAGGTGAGCAGCTTTTCCCCTGCCATCACCCTCTACCATGCTATCCTGCCTTGCAGCCAGCGAACCAGGGCTGAAAGCATTAGCAAAAATAAACTTTCCCTCTTTTAAACTGTGGGTGTCGGGTATTTTGTCCCTGTGTTGAGAAAAAGGACTTCTGTCATAATTTTCAAAAATTTAAACATTCACCATACATTTTGACTGCAACATGTAATTTGTTATTAATAACAAGATACTGTTTTGTGCTCGGTACTGTGATTTGTGCCTCTGCTCATTTAGCTCCTTTCAATTTCATGAAAATCCAGTGTGGTTGGTATTATTTCTAATTAACAGCTGAGATAACTCACAATCAGGAAGACAACTGACCAACTATCTCATACAGAGAAGCTGGAACTGCTACCTGGACCCAGTGATTTGTCATCAAAGCACAAATTCTGCCACAGCTATTCTCTTTATTTAATAACAATTTATATTCTGTCATTGTAAAATATACTTTTAAAATATTCAAATTCCATACAAATGTTTGCATATCCAGGTCTTCAAAGCATTACATAAGATTTTTATATAGATAAAAATCAAAGGCAGCAGCTGAAGTGTCTAGCATTCTGGAAAATTCACATAGACAGAAAGGAGAAATGTGTGACATCACTCCTCAGAAACCGATTTCGTTCCTAATAAATACCTACTTTATAGTCTTATTTTCTTAAAGCACAAATTAACTCAGGAAAAAGAACTGACCATTTCATTACGAAATGACATCTCCCGTTCCAAAGTCGAGAGGTGAGAAAAACGACGGTCATTCTCGAAAAGTGTTGTTAAATGTATCCTTGGGAAAAAAATTAAACAATATATTATAATAAGAACAGGTTTCAGAATTACTTCTGCACAAACAAAATCACAAAGTAAGAAAACCGTGGAACACAAAAAATAAATTTTATAAAAAATATTGAAATCAGTCAATGCTATAGTTGCTTACAAACAATATGCTTGGGGCCTATATAACCCAGTAGGGAACACACACACACATACTCCCTGTGGCTCTCCCTTCTTGTCCTTCCTCCCTAGGCTCCTAAATGAGAGCACAGGCAGGTTTCTGTTTAACAATTGATTCAAATGTACCCAGTCTGGGATATATCTCTGTAACTGTTGAAAAATGCTCAGGATATAATTTTACGTAAATTCACTTGAAATTAAATTAGTTTTTAAATAAATGTAACATCACATAAAGGATCAACTTTAAATGCCAATGAACACAGGACTGAACTGGAAGATATTTTAGTAGTATAACTCAACAGGAAGAGGCAGTGACAAAAGGATCATATATGACAAACAAATTATGGTCAGCAATTATGGTAGCCTTAATTTATGTAGTGTTTTTCAATGAAGTCAAAAAGAAAGCAAAGGGAGAGGCTGGGAAGGTCCATATCTCCAAGGTCATATGTAAAAGAGCATGAAAGGGATGATTCTTACTTTTCTCTGTGTGTGGTGGGGTGGGGCTTGCATTCTCTGTTGTCTTTGCTTTGCTTTTCTTTTGTATACGGATTTCAAGACAAGCAGATACATTCCTCCTTCATCCCTATTTCTATGTGGGCCATGTGTACCTACAGCAGCTGTCACCGTGCCACCTATGAGGCTGGCAGTAGTGCTGATACCCAGGGAGCTCCCTGCGGGCCCAGCGGCCACAGGAGCACTGTGCCACCAGGGGCAGACCTTATTCTTCCCAGGAGTAGAATCCCTGGAGCCCAGGAGAAACGAGAGCATTCTAGAGGGAAAATATCCTCATTTTCCGTACGATTCACTCCTATTGCTTCTCAACTGGCAAGCAATGCAAAAAACCTCATCTTACTTCACTAGCACATAGTTGCCACAGTACAAAATAAGGAAATAAGTAAACTTAAAAATACACTAGAAAAGCTAGATATTTCAAGGAATGCATACACATACACAAGTAGTGGTAAATTCTTTGGAAAAACAAAAGTATTTTAATTCATAGATCATCTCTTTTATAAATGCTGCTTCACACATGAGGTTTGTACAATGAAAAGTAATATATTTGCACACATTGATACTCATACAGAGATTCAACACATAACCAAAAACTGTTTTAAAATATGCAAACTGTAATGGCAAATTTTAATCCACTTGTTTTTTTTTAATTTTAAACTAAAACTAAATCTTACCAATGCAAAATTCCCACAAAGGCAGCTGGAAAAAGAGAAAAAGAAAGTCATTAGAAGCTGTTTTATAAATTCCTTTAAACCAAACATTTCAAATACACTTGCTTCCATGTCTAGAGAGAGCACACACAAGGCCAGGCGGCCAACTGCTTCTGTTCTAGCACAGGGACAACTCTAGGGCCTGCTGCGCACTGTGAATCCTGCCAACCTCTCCACATGCTAAGGGGGACCAGACACAAGCAAAGGGAGAGGCTGGGAAGGTCCATACCTCCAAGGTCATCTGTAAAAGAGCATGAAAGGGATGATTCTTACTTTTCTCTGTGTGTGGTGGGGTGGGGCTTGCATTCTCTGTTGTCTTTGCTTTGCTTTTCTTTTGTATACGGATTTCAAGACAAGCAGATACATACATTACATTCAACAAGACTCTTAGGAAAACTCTAGCCCAGAGGAGCCACTCTAGAACCTCATTCCTCACTCTCATGCTCATCAGAAGATGGTTAAAGGCTGCAAAGCTCTTCCTCAGCAGAGCATGTAGAGCCCACCTGCACCTCCAGCCCCGAGGAACTGTCAGCTCTCCTGAGCTCTGGGACCCAGGCACCAAGATGGCCCAGCACACACCCTGTGCCCGAAGCTGTACAGAGCCGTGAGATGGATCCACAGAAACACTGTGAGAGACTTAATGAAGAGCTGCAGTCTTAGGCCACCTCTCTGCCACTGGAAAGCTGCATGTTTCCAAGGAGAGCATGAGGCTGAGGAGAGGAAATGGAGGTGCAATGAGTTAAAACTTCTTTTTAAGGCTCTTCAGACTGCTGTAAGCTTTGGGTTAATTTTCAGAGTTTTGAAGGCTCTTCAGATTGCTGTAAGCTTTGGGTTAATTTCCAGAGTTTTGATAATCTTCCAAGTATCTATGCCTCACTGTTAAGGAGAAATGAATTTACTTAACTATTTAAGAAGTCCTGCTTCCAAGATTTTGCAATAGTATATCATACGGTTGTGCAAGGTCATCTTACAAACCACCTACTTCAATCCCTTAAAAAATTCAAAAGTTATTCAACCTGGTTAACAAAATAAATTCAATTAAAAATAATAGTGTTGAAATTCCCAATCATGTGTCATCTCTTTCCTCATATGACTGCTGACCCTGGGCTCATTTTTAACACCTCTCAGAAGACTTATTTGCTTTATATCAGAATAGACAATCTACAGTCCATGGTCTGTTTTTCTACTGTCTGTAAACTAAAAATGGTCTAATGTTTTTAAAAGGTTGTGACAATAAAATAAGAAAGATGAATGTACGACAGAAACAGTATATGGTGTTCAAGCCTAAATGGTTTCCTCACTGGATCTTTAAAGAAAAAAATATTTTTACTACCATGTTAACACATCTTTTAATTTCGGTGGCGCTGGAACCTCAGGGCCTGGTGAATGCTATGCAAATGCTCTCAACCCTAGGGTGACATTTTCTAACCAGTGCACTCAGAATTACTCTGAAATTAAAGTTAAAACCTCGCTAAACTCCAAACAGATGCATCTCTTCTGAGGTTTCATTAATTGCAAGAAATATCCCAAACTGTCTCAATTAACCACATTAATATTCTTTTTGTGAAAATTATACATGCGGGCAAAATTTTTACATATGAAACAAATGGAAAGGATCAAATATGCTACCAAATCTATCTTTCCCAAGATCCTAAAAACTTTTCTGTATCTTACAATCTCTCCAACCAACACAAATTGCAAATCCGCAGTGGGGAGTGGATTACTAGGAATCCATGATGTGTGGATCACAAGCCCTTTCTTTCACTTGTGGTGAAAGCCAGTGCTCTGGACCCTGCTCCCGTCTCCTGCAGCTCACCTCAGAAAGTGATTCAGCTCTTTACTTGATTAAAAACAAACCCACGAGGAACAAGGTCTCTGGCTTCTTTTAGATCCACTTTTATAGTTCTCCAAACATTTCTCTGTATAGTAATCCTTGCTTGTGCATTCTCCACCACCTCAGAAGAGAAAGCATCTGTCCTGTTTTCACAGCAAGTTTCTCAAATAGTGTCTTCCTTATCCCTGCCCAAATACTCCAAGACTTTGTTCCTTTAAATCTTTTTTTTTTCTTGGATCCTCCACCTCACTTCCTCCCCTGAACTCTCCCCTTCAGTCTTTCCTTCTCCCCATCCCAAAACACTTCCCTCCCTCTCCCATTCAGTGACAAGACCCTTGGCCTATTTCTTTCTTTATAAGGTTCCGTAACTCTCTTAAGTGACCAGCATTTTCATTATCAGAATCAACACAGTCCCTCCCTCAATTTTTAAGCTTTTCAAGTTTCCTGCAGCAATTGATAAGATTCTTGAATTTTTTTCTCTCTAATCTTGTCATACTGATTCTCCTAGTTCTATTTTTCTAAACACATTTTACGCACTTAATCTGGTTTTTCTTTCCAGTCATCTGTTAAAGTTTAAGAATTTTCCTAAAGCATATTTATTTCCCTTATGCCCTTTCTCTCTCCATGTTGGTATGCCTTGACAATACTGCCCAATCTTAAAGTTTCACTTTCACTCTTATAATGTCCAAATCCATAATTTTCAATCCTGAATGAACTTCTTCCATCCTTCTCTCTCCTTTTCTTTTTTTACCTCACCATCCATCTAGTCCTTTCAGACTTTCTCCAGCAACTCTAACTTCTGTCCTTGCCTCTCCATCCCTACTGATACTAGCCCCTTTACATCATTGGCCTGGAGTCTAGTAGTGGTTTTTCAACCATGCTTTCTCTTTCCTTTCTCAGTCCATCTTCCATCTACCTGTGAACTTGCTGCCTAGCTCACTGTGAACCACACTTCTGGTCAAGTTATTCTCCTATTTAAAAGTCTCTCACTGTACTAAATGCCACTGAATTTAAAGTGGATTTTGTGATTTCATCTCATTAGAAACATTTTCTAAAGAGAAGAACCAATCAATACCTTCCAACAGCATGGCATTAAAATGCCCTGCATCCAGCCTTGAATTGGGTTCTCAGGACTGGTTCCAATCTTTAACCCAGTTCCAACTTCCTTCTCTTTCAGAAACTTTCTTGCAACTGGACTGTTCTTGTGCTGTGAGAACTGGTGACTTCTACCTTGCAGTTCTGCCAGCACCTAATACTTACTGGCAACAGATCCACTCATCCAAAGCTCAGGGCTTTGTTACAATTCAAATCCCAACTTCTCCTGAAGGTCTTTGCTGATTTTGCCGATCTCCTTACCCACTTTCCACCCTTAGTATGCAATCCCTCTTCTGAGCTCCAGAAACACTCCACTGCTTCACAACATGCATCAGGCATCTTCCCTGTGACAGACCTCAGCCCCTGCTGACTCTGTCTGTGGGATGAGTCTGTGGGGATAATCACACAGCTGGTGGAACCTACATAACTCCTCATGCATGGTCACCACCACAAGTGGGGACTCCTCACACACCAGCCAACCAACAGGGTGGCAACCAATAATAACTTGCATTATACAAGACATCCATCCACACCCTTATTTGTATCAGCTGCTGCCTTACCAAAGGACTAGCTCACAGTTGGTTTCACTGAGGTAGCAATATTTTTTTCTCTCTCAAGCTCTGCAGAAAACAGGGACTGTAAAGGGTGGGGGGAAAAAACCTTCCAATGTTTACATTTCAACAAGTCTCCAATTTTAGATATTAAAACTCTACAGCAAGATCGAATGACATGTAAATGGGTGTCAAGGCCGGATAGCTTGTTGTCTACTTTGACCCTATTTCTATTATAGATGCTAAGTTAAGTGACAGCAATACCCTGACCCAGACTTCTATCCGTTCCCCAAAACGCCTTTGATCTTTCACTATTAATGATCTCGACTAGTTAAAACAACACGGCTATGTTCCAAATACATCACACACATTAAACCCCGCCCCCTGTTATATGCAATAAAAATAGACCAAAATGAAACCCTGCATCTATAAACCTAACAGGCGCTAATGAAAACCCGGGAAATAACCACTTCTTTTGCTTTATTTTAAATGCAGAGCAACATCATTTCTGTCCAAGAGAGACAGCCGGGTATTTTTACAAACTGTGACGCTGGCTGCCCTGAGTAAGGTATACAGGGCTAAGCGCTGAGACCCTGATCTGCATTAGGCTCAGCTCCTCCAGAGCGGCCCGTCCCCCGGCTCCGTGCAGGCCGCAGCGCCCCCTGCAGGCCCGCGCCCTCCCGCCGCTCACCCAGCCCCGAACCCCCGGCTCCGTGCAGGCCGCAGCGCCCCCTGCAGGCCCGCGCCCTCCGGCCGCTCACCGAGGCCCAGCGCGACGCCCTGGCGGGTCTGGAGCTGCGGCAGGGCGTGCGCCTTCTCGCAGAGCAGCTCCAGGACGCCGGGCAGGAGCCGCGCGAGGCGGGCCAGGCTCCTACGGGCCTTGTCCACGAGCGGCTCGTCCCCCCGCCCAGGCTTCCTAACCCTGGCGCGGGGACACAGGGGCGGCTCCGGGCGCGCCTCTGCGCGCTTCTTCCTTCTGCCCTTGGCCATTTCCTCACAGTCCCAAATCCGAGCGTCTTTCCTGGGCACAGCCTCACAACTCGCCCGCCGCCGTAACGGCCACCGTTAAAAGGGAGGGGATCCCAACGGCCGAGGGCGCCCCTCCCACGCGCCCTCTCCCAACACGCATGCTCCCTACATCCCCCTCCAGCGCGCCCCCTCCCAACACGCATGCTCCCTACGTCCCCCTCCCGCGCGCCCCCTCCTCAGTACAAAAAAATGCAGCTGAACTACATAACCAGCAGAGGGCAACAAAGATCTGTAAATCAGAAATTTAAAACAGGTAATTTTTAAATTCATTTTTTGCCATCTAAAAGAGGCTTTATTGGGATTTTTTTTGCTGCAGCATTAGGGGGAACAGCATATGGTTTGAAACCTTGAAATTCGCTTTTAAAAGGAAAACATCTGTTTTGAAATAAATCAGTTTACTCCTCTTGTAATAAACCAGTTGACTAAATATGAAATGCAAGCAATTTCCAAGCATAATTTCACATAGGAACAATTAAATTGAGCCAGATGGAAGTGGTGCACACCTGTAATCCCAGCACGCTGGAAGGCTGAGGCCGAGGGCATTGCAAGGTTGAATCCAGCCTGGGCAAATTAGTGACTTAGCAAAACCCTGTCAAAACTTAAAGAAAAAATTAGCCAGGCACAGGGATGCAGCTTAGGGTAAACCCTGGATTCAATCCCCAGTACCACCAAATCAATAAATTGCAATTATCAAAATAAGATATTCATCATGGCAAACAGTTTCTCAAATAATAGTGGCTATTTTAATTAATTCAAATAATTTGACTATAAGATTTCAACATTTTAGCTTTGCACTAACACACAGGTGTAAATTACACTACATCTATATTTATCCTGATTGTATGGACCAAGATACATGGATGTAATTCAGTGAACACTGTTTTTTAAATGTTACAAACTTTCCAGTTATAATTTGATCATTTGAAGTACTATTCCATTTTCACTGATCATCTGCATAACAGACGGGTTTACTGGAGCTGTTTCACAACTTCTCGTACTACAGCTCCCCCCGCCCCACCTTTAGCAGCACAAGGAGTTGGAATTGGCATCAGTCTATTTATCTCTAACCTCTTAGAATCAGTTTGGGACTTCACAATTATGTTAACTATCCCTGAGCTGCATTTCAAATCTTTTAGAGCAATTTTATTTAATAATATTATTCATTTCAGTTATACTTCTGAAAGACTTAGCTACAAATTCAAATATGAAAAAATATTTTTGTGTCTCTATTTTTGTGCCCCCCAAACCAGGATAACTATTGATATGTACTTTTTTTGTTTCTTTCTTTGTTTTTGAGATAGGGTCTCACTATGAACTTCAGACTGTCCTTGAACTCACTGTGTAGCCCAGGCTCACCTTGAACCTGAGGTGATCCTCCTGCCTCAGCTTCCGCAGTGTTGGAACTACAGGTATGCACCATCACGCCTTGCAATATATGCTTCTTAAAGGCTATTTACTTTCTAGGCAATTTCAAATTTGTGTCTTTTTTATATGTTTATTAAAGAGTTGCAGTACATAATGTTTCCATTGGTCCATGTGCATAACATCTTACTTCCTCTCTTCCTGCCCTTTTCCTTCTCTCTCCCCCTCCATCTCTTGATCCCCTTTGCATCTGAGAAAAATCTTCTTCCTAATACCTTGTGTTTTGCTTCATTTGTAATTTGGGTTTCTCATATAAGAGAGACCATGCAATATTTAAGTTTGTGTGTCTAGTTTATTTCACTTAACATCTGTGGTCTCAAGTGACTTCCATTTTCCTACAATGACTCAAGTTTGTCTTTATGACAGAGTAGTACTCCATTGTGTGTAAATATCACATTTTTAACCCATTTGTCTGTTGATGGACACATAGACTGTTTCCAGGGTTTAGCTATTATGAATTGTGCTGCTATAAACGTGGGTATGCACCTATCACTGTAACAGAGTATCTTTTGGGAAGATACCTAGAAAGGGAATAGTTAGGTCACATAGAATTTCTAGCTTGGATTTTTTGAGGCATCTCCATACTGATTTCCATAGTGGCTGTACAAATTTACATGCCCACCAACAATGTAGAAGGGTTCCTTTCCCCCACAGCCTTGCCAGCATTTGTTATTTGATTTCTTGACAGTGGCCATTCTTTTTGGATAATATAGAATCCTGATATTGTTTTGATTTATATTTCTCTGATGGCCAGTGATGTCATTCATTTCTTTATGTATTTATCAGCCATTTATTCTTCTTCTGTGAAGTGTCTGTTCACTTCATGTGTCCATTTTTTGATTGTGTCTTTTATTTTGTGTGGTCTAAGTTTTTGAGTTTTTATATACTTTAGGTATTAGTCCTTTGAGCAATAGCTGGCAGAAACTTTTCCCTTCTTCTTTAGGCCATCTTCTCACTCAGTTGTTTCTTTTTGCTGTGAAGAAGCTTTTTAATTTGATATGGTCCCATTCTTTGATTCTCTGGACTATTTCCTGTGCAACTAGGTTCTATTCAGAAAGTCCTTTCCTGTGCCTGTGACTTCAAGAATTTTACCTATTTCATCCTCCAAAATGTTGTTTCTAACATTTAGTTCTTTGATCCATTTTGATTCTAGTTTAGTACATGGTGAGATATGTGGGTCTAGATTCAACTTTTCACATACACACAGCCAATTTTCTCAATGTCATTTATTAAAGAGGCTTATCTTTCTTTCTCCAGTGTATTTTTTGGTCCCTTTATCAAAGATCACATAGTCAAATATATTTGGGCTTGTGTCTGTATCCTCTGTTCTGTTCTATTGATGTAAAAGTCTGTGTTTGTGCTAATACCATGCTGTTTTTATAACAGTAACTTTGTGATATAACTTCAAGGTCTGGATTGTGATGATCCTGCTTTGTTTATGTTACCCAGGATTATATTTGCTATTCTGGGTCTCTTGTGGTTTGATATGAATTTTACAATTGCTGTCTCCATTTCTGTGAAAAATGTTCTTGGTATTTTGGGTTGGATTGCATTAAATCTGTGTGTCCATTTTGGAAGTATGGCCATTTTTATTTTATTGGTTCTGCTTATCCAGGAACAGGGAATATCCTTACGCGATCTTAGGTCCTCTTTGATCTCCTTTTTCATAATAGTACTGTAGTTTCCATTTCACTTCTTTAGTTAGGTTAATTCTTAAGTATTTAGCTTTTCTTTGTGTTATTGTGAATGATATGTTTTCATAATTTTTTTCTCAGTGGGGTCATTGATAATGTACAGGAACGCTATTAATTTTTGTGTGATTTTGTATCCTGCTACATTACTGAATTTTGGTCTTTAATTCTAAGTCTTTTGGTGGATTTTCTGAATCTTCTACATACAGGCTTATATCATCTGCAAATAAGGATAATTTGACTTAAATCCTTCCAAGTTTTTGAACAAGTTGCCCCCACTTTTTAAAGAAAGTGTCTGTCCACTATGTATATTTAATTAAATACCTCCCCCAATCTAAAGCCATGATCTATTTTGGATTAATTCATTTTTAAAGAGTAAATTTGCTGCTATTGAATTGCTTTATAGGGGTTTTAAAATTCTAGTTGGATGCAAGTGCTTCTCAGAGGGGATGATGAAAAAGTACCACACAATGTCTCCTGCATAGAGGTTAAAGGTAGATGCATCTCACTTTGGCATTTTGCCTGACCCTGCCTTTTGGACCACAGGAGACAAAGTTTCTGTGACAACCAGTTGGAATTTCTAAGTTCCAGTCTATTTCCTGTGCCTGTGAGTTGGATATTGCCTGCTTTAGAACAAAAAGCAATATTCCAGCTCTGTAAGCCATTCAAGCTCTGGTTGGCATCATGTCCCAAGCCTATTTCAGATGAAACGGAACCCTTTGACCTTGAACACCATATAAAGACATGTTTCATTCAAAAGGAGGAACATGATCTATGAATTCACTGGGAGAAGTCCTTTGTGCTTAAATGGTGAAACTGAACAATTTCTTTGTACATCCACACAGATTTGCACAGAAGGGTAATTCAGTGATCACTGTTAAATGATTTAGCTAATATATAAATACATGGCTATATACATGTGACATATCCCACTCCCCCCAAAAATACATTTTTCCATGAAGCCAAAATAATGCTGTATATAAACTTTATTATATTGGGATTCTTTTCTGCTTACTGCCAAATACCTAACATAAGAATTATTACCTTTAATATTAACAAGCAAAAATTTCTAATATATTAAAGAAAATATTTTAGAATATTTTATGGGCAGGCAAAATGCAAAAATAGCATCTGTATACTATGTGTTATAAAACATAATATTTTACATTGATTTACGATTTGTCTTTGATTAGGAGAGAGTGATCTAGAAATATCACTAGACTGGGCTCGGCCATACTTGGGATCAGTATGCTTTGCGCAATTCACTTCTCTAGCTCTCATTAACTATGAAATAAAGATTTTTGACTGTGTGTCCCTAATAAAGTCTCATAAGCTTATTTGATTCTGGTGGGTATGTACACATGTTTAAAGTTTTTTTTGTTTTGTTTTGTTTTTGCTGGCTCTGGGATGGAACTCACAACCTCACGTTTACAGAGTGGGGCCTTAGCCAACTGAGCTAAAGCAGGGAGCACCACATGTTTAGAGAGCTGATCAGGTGGGTTACTGAGTCACTCAGCATCCTGTATGAAGCTCTCTTCTTACCTGTACCTCCCTTCCATCCTCCTGTGTCTCCATTTCCTCTGCAGTTTCCCTGGAAGAGTGTCCTTCATCTGATCATCCAGTTGCTACACATTTCACCAGCAACCCAGCTGAACCTCTCTGTGTCTCTCCTTTGCCTCTTCAGCCTAACACCAGCCTCCTGGCCTCCTCCCACCCTCTCATTTTCTCTCTCTGTTTCTGTCTTTCTCTGTGTCTCGTTCCTTCCTGTCTCCACCTGCTGTCCTGTTTCTAATTACGGTGGACTTCATTATTCCTATTTTCTAGTAAATTCTAACTACTAACAGCCTAAGCGCCCCCTGCAATATAAGGAGGAGGGAAACACATCCTTAAATAAGCAGTGTTTACGTCAAGTCTGGCAGAACTTTGGGGCCACAGAGTCCTGCTTTTATACTGATGCTGACTTGTTTCCAAAAAATAAACATGGAATTTTAACATGCTATCTTCATGTTTGCTACCATCTGTTGAAATCCTTACCAGTGAGGATCCTTACTAGTGACAATTTATAATCCAGTAGTAGAAACAAAGCTTTTATATTTCTTAAATAAGGTTGTATACCTGGGCTCAGGAAAGGCAATGCAGATACTATAGTTTGCATATAGTTTGTCTATAAAAAAGTTCATGTGCAGGAAACTTGGTCCCCAGCCTGGTGGTTCTAAGGTGGTGGAACCTTTAAGAGGAGGGGCCTGGTGGGGGGGTGATCAGGTCAGGGGGCTCCACCATGCTTTGATGCAGACAGAGTCTGCACCAGATGCTGCTTGGACTCTCCAGATACAAGCATCATGAGCCCAACAGACCTCTTGCTTTGAGAGATACTCAGCCTCAGGTATTTTGTGGTAGCAACACAAAATGGGCTACAATAGATTATTGTTTTAAAACTTTGAATATTTAGAAATATTTGCTTAAACAGAAGACTGTATTAGTTATGAGTGCAGACAGGATTGGAATCCTGGCTACATCATTTACTACATAGATCTCTGAGCATTTAATCTAAGCCTCAGTTTTTCACACCTCAAATGGGAATACAGTCCTGTGCTCACATCAGAGTTACTGCAAAGATGAGGGAGATGTGTGTAGAGTGCACGCACACAGTGATGTTTTACGAAAGGTAGCAATCATCACTGTCATGGCTTTGAATGGAAAAAGGGTTACTTACCTACTTTGTTACATTATAAAGAGTCCAAAGGAACCAGCTGTGACTTTTTCCTGAAAACAAGTAAAGAATAGACAAAAATAAACTAATATAACTTGAGGACTATGTGCCACACAAAGTGATGAAACAGGCAGAAATACCTTCTTTCCACAAATAAAAAGAATTGAGCTAGAGAGAAGACTCTAGACAGCCTACTTTTGGTTGGAACTTGGGGCGCTGGGAAAACAGGCAGCCAGCTCACTGCTCTGGTGGGCTAAGAATCAAACATCCATCTCACCCCCACCCCCAGCAGTGAGAGCCAGAGATCTGAGCATCTCTTCAGAGTTTGACTATATGCAATACAGCATATAAGGGGGATTTTCTTTTGCCATCTCTTTGAAGGCAAATATTTTTATGTGTTTTGCTCTGTTTTGATCAATAGTATTGCTCTATTCAATATTCTGTTTTTATAATTTCAGTATTTCCTTCAATATTGCTCTACCTGATTGAAGGAACAACTATTGTGAAGAAAACTAGATATTCTATTGTACCTATTGCTGTTATCCTGGTAACCTGCTGTGTGGTTCTGTACCAATTTCACTGCACTGCCTCAATTGGCTTTGTCCTGTCTTGTTAGGCTGTATTTTACTACCTTCAAAATAAATTAATAAATAAGAAATAAGAAAGAATAAAAAAGAAACAACAACAAAACAGATCAGTAAGGTAATGAGCAACCTGAAACATGGTATAACTAAACAGATAATGGACTTAAAAAGCAAAAGGAGGAAAAGAAAGTGCTCTAAAGGATAGAACTGCATGTATATTTAAGTGTGTAGGACTGATAACCACATTGCTAAGTTTTTGTTAAATCGGTGAACACAACTGTTTGCAGCCTCACAGTTCGAATATCCACTTTGTATGCTTAAATTTTGTAGCTTGAACAACTATATCCAAGAAGACAATATGTAATGTATCAACCAGTGATTTCTTACTGTTTATTTTTTTTGAAATTCTGTATTGTTTCTACCCTTTTTTCTGTTTTGCTTCCCCCCCCTTTAAATAAAATTTTTAAAAAGACTTAAAAAATAGCCTACTTTTCAAATATACAAAATTTACTCTCTGGTAGTCTTCAAAGTTGACATGCTGAGCACTACAGAGCGGAAATGAAAGATTTACTGTGTAATTTGGGATTTTTGTTTTACATTTCATATTTTAAGTAATAGAGTACATGGCATATCATTCATATACCATAAAATTCACCCCTTTGTAGTGTGTGATTTGCGATTTTAAAATATTCATAGTTTTTGCAGCCATTGTCATTATCTTAATTTGCATTTCCTTTGCTCCTAAAATAAGCTCCATGACCATCAATGGTTATTCCCATTTCTCCATCCTTCCAGTCCCTATCAAACACTAATCTATTTTCTTTTTCTATGGCTATTCCTGTGGTGGAAATTTCAAATAAATGGGATCTTATAGATTCTTAGTGTCTGGCTTCTTTATTGTTGATGTTTTCAAAGTTCATCCCTCTGTATATTTTACTTACTACATCATAGTAATATATCATTTTTTTATTCATTCATTAATGGATGGAGATTTGGATTTTTTTCCATTTTACTCATCATGAATTTTTCTACAATGAATATTCATGTACAAGTTTTTGTTTAGATATACACTTTCTTTTCTCCTCGGTATATACCCAGAAGTGGAATTTCTGGATCACTCTATGTTTGTTCTCTTGATAAACTGCCAGATATTTTCCAAAATGACTGTACCATTTTATATTCCCACCACCAGTGTATAAGGAAGGCAGTGGTCCAATCTTTCCATGTTCTTGTCAATACTTGTTACTGTCTGTCATTATGACAGATATGGGTATCCTTGTGGGTGTGAAGTGATATTTTGCAGTTGTCATTGTTTTACTAATAGAAATAATTTTTGCAGAGCATTTTTAGGTTTACAGAAAAAGTGCAGAAATACAGTTGCTGTATTTTCCCCATCCCCAACCTTTGCAGTTTGCCCTATTGTTAACATCTCATATTAGCAAAGTATATTTGCTACAATTAATGAGCCAATTTTAAGAAGTATTGTTGATTGAAGTATATAGTTTACAGTACAGTTCATTCTTTGAGTCTTACAGTTATGTATTTTGACAAATGCATACTTTCATATAAGAACCATTGCAGTATCATTTAGGAATTGTTTCACTACCCTAAAAATTCCTTGTGTTTCATCCATTTATTTCTTCCCCCTTAGAAGGGAACCCTGTTTCTATCATCAGTAGTTTCACTTTTTCTGGTGTAATAGATGGAATCACACAGTAACACAGCTCATGCAGGAGGCTTTTCAGTTAGCAAATATGCAGTGAAGTTTCCTGTACATATGTCTTTTTTTTTTCTTTTTTGAGTGCTGAGCTCTAACCAAGGCCTTACAAATGTTGGACAAGCGCTCTACCACTGAGCCACCCTCCCAGTCCTATTCATTTAGAAAGACATTTTTATCAGTGACCAGTAATTCATAGTATCCTTTGTTCTATTCTCATCCTTTGCTCTGTTGAGGTACATATTGCTCATTCCCAAGTTTTGGAACTTATAAATAAATCTGCTATAAACATTCATATGTATGCAATAAATTTTTCACTTGTTTGGATAAATACCAGTGAGCACACTTGCTGGGTCATGTGAAATGGTACATTAGTTTTGTAAGACACTGGAAAGCTGTCTTTTAAAAAGGCTACAATAAAGGTGAACATGGCTGCACAAGGGCTAAACTACCATTCTGCACTCCCACCAGCAGTGATAGTTCCAGTTGCTGTTTATCTTCGCCAGCCTTGATGTTGCTATTGGTTTGGATTTTAGCCACTCACATACACGTGCAGTGCCAATTCACGCTGTGTCAGTGTCCAGCCCCCTAATGACATATGGTGTGGAGCATCTTTGCTGTTGCTATTTCCCGTCTGTGTGCCTTCTTAGGTGAGGTGTCTGATTGGATAGATCTTTTGCCTTTGTTTTCCTGTTGTCGAGTTTTAAGAAGTTACTTAGATTTTCTCTTATGTTATTTTGCAGCAATAGTTTTGCATTTTACATTTAGGTCTATTTACAAAGCATTTTAGTTAATTTTTGCAAAAAATATAAATTTTGTGTCTAGGATTGTCTCACCCATGTTGTAATCCTTCTGTTGTTCTGGTAGTATTTGTTGAAAAAATTACTATTTCTCCAGAGTCGCCTTTGCTCCTTTGTCAAGGATCAGTTAATTATATTCATGTAGGTCTATTTCTCGACTCTCTATTCTATTACATTGATTTATGTCTGTTCTGTCACCAATATCACAATGTCTTTGTCACCATGGCTCTGTAGTAAGTTTACTGAGCACAGCAGTCCTGTGACTTTGTTCTTTTGATTGACTTAGCTATTCTGGGTCTTTTGCCTTTCTACATAAATTTTAGGATAAATTTATTTATAGCCACAAAATAGTTTACTACAATTGTGTTCAAACCCTATAAATCGACTTGGGAAGAACTGATACCTTGACGATATTGAGTCTTCTTGTTTCAAAACGTGAAATTCAGATCTATTTATTTAGATCTCCTTTGATTTCTTCAGCATCTTGAAGTTTTCCTCATATGGGTTTTATGCATGTTTCATTTTTGTACTTAAGCTTTTCTTTTTTTTAGTGTTGATATAAATGATATTTTCCTTTACATTTCAGTTGTTCATTGCTGGGATACAGAAGAGCAGTTGACTTTTTTTAAATTGATATTGTACTCTGCAAACTTTCTATAATCACTTGCTAATTCTATGTGGGTTTTGTTGTTGCTGCTGTAAGCACATTATTTTTTATGTATTTCTTAAATCAATAAGAATGGGAAGAAAAATCCATTAAACAAGCAAACTTGAACACTGATATATTGCAAATAGGTCACATAACCACCCAAAACAAAAGAGAACCTGAGTAACTTTTGTACATGTCTCTGATTGTGTTTTCTAAGCGACAAGGAAGCAACACCAAAGGAATCCTGATGTCTTTTCAGATTTGTTTATGGTAGCTGTATGGGTGAAACAGTGAAATTAATTTAAGTGCACATTAAGTAGATAAATATGCTGATGGTGTTGGGAGCCAGGAGCTCATTATGGGAGGGATAAATACAGTGAAGGAATGAAGTGAAGAGTGTCTGATGGCTAAGTGTAGAGACAAATAGGCTGTGAGCCTACCTGGCTCCCAAACCTTGTTCTCTAGCCCCTTCTCCACTAAACAGAGTATGGGCTCCTTGCAAAGTGGCTGATTTTAAGACTGTGGCAAAGAAAAGTACAAGATGGGGCCAGAATATCTCCTTATGCTGGAAACTAAAGAGGTGCTAAAATAAGTAAATCATGCATGTCAGAATGACAAACGAACTTGAAGGGGTTTTCAGTGATCAAATCCAGATCAATTTGAGCCTCAAAATAATTAATAATAATAATAAATTATAAATCACTGAAAACTAGGAATCCTTTTGTCATAAAAATATCAAGACAGGCTGAAGAGCTACATCAGCTTAAAGGAGACTAAAGAAACATAGCATGTGAATGCAGTATGTGATTATAAGGTAGGTCTGTACTGAAGGAAAAAATATGCGACAGAAGACACTACTGGGTCATTGAACAACACTGAAATACAGATGGCAGAGCACAATAATGTATCATTGTTAAATTTCCTCAAGTTTCTAACACTGTTATTTAAAGGAGTCTTCCTGTTTTTGTTAAAAGTATACTTTGAATTATTTAAGGATAATGAGCCATATGGCCAACTTAACCTCTGATGGTTCAGAAAGACAATTCACATATATTACATATCTGTGCATGGGTGTGTTACTTTGCATGCCTGTGATAAAATGAATCAGGCAAAGTCAGTCATTGATGACTCCATGTAACATGCATAGTGTTTATAGTATTCTTACAACTGTTCTGTAAGCTTGGAATTCTTCCAAATAAATGATTTTTTAAAAGTTGGTGTTCAGCATACACAAAAATTTAAGGGTAATAGAGATTTGTGTAAGCAGATGGTATGATGATGCCAAATATTTTAGAGGATTGTCACATGGAAGGAAGATTAAAACTCTGAATTTGACTAACCTGCTGATGGCTTTCAAGTGTCCCCATGCCAGGGAATGGTTTGCTGCAAGCCCTCAATCTCATCTAAATCTTCTCTCTGTTTTCTTTCAGGTGAAGACATTGGTCCTCAAGTCATAGTATGTAAGATAATGAAAGGTGTAATGTGTGTTTATATCAAAACCACACTGCTTTTAATGAAAAAAATACTAAGATCCACACATTTGTACTTCTGTACAAGTTGGAGTAATATATAATTTTAAGCTGTTTACAAATAACATGTAATGCTTCAAATATTACATAAGGTTGATAATACATTTCTAGCAGAAATAAATATATTGCACTTAAAAAGAACTTCATTAGATGTTACTTCATAGTATTAGGCTTATAATTTTTTTTTCCATAAAACATTTCCCATGCCCAGCCCCCCACCCCCAACACACACACTGCATTATGGTGACTGTTCTCACACAATCCATTAAGCAAATGAAGACACAGCAAACAAAAAAACTGTGACAGTCTACTAAAGAGGCTACATCCAATTTCATTCTTCTGGAAATAAAAGAACTATTTTATATTTCTGAAAATTTAAAAAAAAACAACTAACCACAGTATGTGATTGTACCAGAAATAAAATACAACACATTGTACTTTTGTCCAGGTGCATCATTTCACAAAAATGTTTTTATTTTCTTATTCCCAGGGTATTGTATTTATAAAAGGGTGGGGATTAAAATTATTTGAAGGACAGACAAAGGAAAAAAAATTTGGAAAATTCTTGTGGATTATGTGCCTACCAAATATTCATAAATGAATCTTTCTATATTTAAGCATGCTGAGGAAAGGTAAGTGTTGGGATATTTTATAGCTGGTATGGCCTAGTAAGTAGTGAAGAAAGAGTTTTATGATTTTTCTAAAGTTTTAAGAGTTTTTAGCCTTTCCTTTGCTGGCTTACAAAAAACTCCTTTCATTTTAAAGCAATATAAAAATTCATATAAAATCTACCTTCCTCAGGCACAGTTCTCTAGAGGAGCAAGCTGAAAATCTCTCCAGTTCTTTGTCTAGATTTGGGGCATAGTATTGTTTTATTTTAATAACTATCAATCCCCTGCCCACTTAAGAGTGAAAATCATTTTCCTTAGTCAATGGAAGAGTGAATAAAAATAGTTTTCTTGCAATATGTTACCCTGTACATTATAGAACTGATTATTTGGAGCTTTAGTTGCTAAGTCACTGCTAAGCTTGTCTGTGTATTTTTATTTTGTGGTGCTGGGCACTGAACCCAGGACATTTTTACTGAGTGAATCCCAAGACCTTTTCATATTTTGAGAAAGAGTGTCTTGCTAAGTTGCTCAGTTGCCTAGGGAGAGCTCAAACAGAGTACAGAGGCTACAGGCAGGCATCGCCATACCTGGCTACATCTGTGACTTTAATGGGAGGACAGTCATTGCATGCACTTTGAAGGTGATCTTCCTCAATATAATTCAGATGTATATAGACAAGTCAGCCTAAAAACCTCATCTGTGATACAGAGATGAGGAAAATATCATAGCATCTCTCCCAGAGATCCATAAGCAGGGTGCTTGACATCTGAGTTTTGGTTGTTTTTATTTTTGTTTCAGGTAGAGGTTGGAGAAACCAAATGATAGAGATGGGGATCGAGGTGAGGGGACACAGATTTGAAATAAGAAGCTCCTACAAAGGACTTTAGCTAGAGGAAGAATCATTATCAGGAGGCTTAACACCAGGTACTCTGTGCCCACATAGTAGGAGTGATGGGCCTTACAGATACTAGACTCTTGCTGTAAACTCAAATAAGCCAGTGACACAGCACAAAGTCAAGGATCTAGACTGCATTGCCTAATATTTTGTGGTATTTTAGATGCAAGCTAAGTATATTTACCTAAGTAACACTAAGGGTTACCAGAGGAGGGGGAAAGATTTACTAAATAATTAAAAAGAATCACTGAACTTGGAATTATTGATAAATGTTGAAAAATGAACTGCAAACGCAGGACCTACTTAGTTTTGAACTAATTCCTTAGAGTTTAATAAGATGGGTCTGGCAGGTCCCTCTGTCTGTGGCAGCACCCCATGTCCGCAGTAATTTTTGATACTGTCATAACCCTAGAGGGAAAATCCTGAGTTTATTCCAAATAACTCATGGTTATTATTAGTCAATCAACTTCCCTATTAACTATCTGATTCTAGCACTCAATTTTGAGAGGGCAGACTTTGGAATTTCACACACTAACCTCTCTCCCAAGGAGTTAATTAGAACCAAGAACCACTAGAGAAGGGCTGGTGGGTGCATTTCCCTTCTCTGTGGCTACAGCAATTGTAGTTCAGTCCAGCTCCATTTCCCTTGTGCTTCTTTTTTCTGGTTCAGGTCATGTCTACACTGAAAGACTTTAATTCAGAATTTTAGTTCTGAGTTTCCCAAGAGTATGCTTCACTTTTCTGTAAGTGGTCTACTAATCACAGTTGCTATTTGCTTAACAAACACAACAAAGTGATACGGTCAGGAAACACTGGTACAAAATCATATTTAGCAAAAAAAATTGTAAATACAGATTGAGAGAGTTGTCAAAATAGAATTAAAACAACGTTTCTTTCTCTTTGAAAACAAAGTCCACAGATTCACTTTAGTAGACTTTAGGAGATGGGGAGTTTATCAGGGTATTGGATTGCATAGTGTAAAACAGCATCTGTTGTTATTTCTGCTTTAAGCAGCAGTGCTGAATTCAAAGGAGCAGTGGTAACAAGCCAACTATTAAATATTAAGCCTCCCTATCTCTATGGGCATTTATTTTAAAATATTGAATAACTGCCTTTTTAAAGAAATACACATCTATATGTTGAAAACAAACTACCCATGGATACTGTGTAACATGCAAGAAGCCACAAATGAACTTACAATGTTTGGCACAGGACGTTAAAATACTTGGCTAATATATCCATGGTTCTTTGTAAGTAAACTTTGTGATTCAGTGGAGGATGGTGCATCCAAAATCCAAAAACAGCACCGCATAATCAGGGTGTGCCATGACATGTGTGTCACAGGCTGGAGAAATCCAGTAAAGGCAGCTAATATGGAAAAGGCTAACATTAACACAACAAATAAAATCCCATAGGAGTCTGATGTGATAAGTATATTACATTTACCTAAAATATACTTCTACTGTCAGTAGCAATATTTCCCATCTCTTTTAACAATACTTTTCAATTCTTTTGCAGTAAGAAAGGAATAGAATGAAAATGACATACAAAAAATTAAATTAGAGTTTTGGGGAAATTTTTTAAGAACATAGATTACATTTTGTGGCTGGGATGCACTATGTCCAAAGTTGAAAGATTATTAACTTCATTAAGTCCCTTTATTAGGGAAATAAACTGTTGCAGATGACCAAATGTGTTTACCCTGATCATAAATGCTAAGATATACATGTTTCAAAAAAAATAACATATGGGTTATATAGAACCTTATAGAACTAAACTATAATTAACTATTATTATACACATTAAAAGAAGGCTTAAAAAGATATCACTAGTTAAAAATAAAGTGGACAAAGCTTTAATTTACTTATAAGAACTGCCAACGTGTTAGCTAGGCAGTCCCTGAATTCACATGCAATTTCATATTAGGGACTTGGAACAATGGTAACACAGTAAGAAAACAGGATGAGTTAGCTACACAGCCAGTGGCTGTTCATGAGCACACATTAAATTGTGGCTATCCAGGCTTCGAAATGGTCATTCTCAAATCCCTTGGTCAGCGGCAGCGGCAACAAAGCAGTTGTATCAAAAATGAGAATTTGGCCCAATACACTCTTACATCAATAAAGTCACCCAAAGCTGAAGGGGACCTGGAGGGGCCTTAGGCTTCCAAGGCAGAGAAATTCCTTTGGAAAAGGACAGCTATCTTTTTATCGCAGCTGTGAGAGGAAGCAAGCCCCATACATCACACACAGAGGCTGTGCAGTACCCTCAGTGGATGGGTCAGAAGAATGCAAACCTCCATTCTGCACAGGAACATAGACAATCCTTGCTTCAGCACTGTATTTGGGAGTTTTCCTCTATCGCTGGCAAGTAGCTGCAAGGCAGAGGGGTAGGATGAAAGAAGACAAGATTGAACACCAAGCTGGTTGACCATAGGTCCATCAGTATTGCAAGAAGAACTTGGTGAAGGCAACACCACATCTTCATCCACACAACAGGACGCATCAGGATGATTTCACCTCCTTCCCCGGTGAACTAATGTAAAGGAAATGAAACATGCTTAACTACAGCACTACAAATATTTCTCTATGGGTTCCATTTCCCATAGGTAGAAATGGACTGAAGTTAGTCATAGGGTCAGTATTGCCTCTCAGAAGATTCTTTTAACCTGTGGAAAACAGAAAGAAAACCTATACACATTGATTTTATACAATATTGCAGTAGCATGGCATTTTTAGCCACTAAGATTAATGCGCTTTAAGATTTGTCCGTCTTGTATTATTAAGCTTTCTGGGTAAATTGTTATCCTATTATTTTCAAGACTTAGGTTGGCTAAGAACTTTACAACTAATCTCTCCTGCACCCAAGAACTACCTCCCAACTACAGATGAATCTGGTCTACAGTGCATTTCTAGAGCAGTAGGTTTTATTATGAGTGTAGCTCTCCTCTTGAATAGCTCCCATGTTTCCCAGAGGTCACCTGCTTCAGCACTGTACATCACACCCACCCAACCCTGCCTTATGCTTCTATACCCACTTGTACATTCCGGATCTAGATGTTCCACTTCTGGAAGAGTCATACAAACGGTGTCATCACGGCAGAGGAATGGCGCAGTCCTTGGATGGCAGCGTAGGGCCCCTGCTGGAAGTAGTGATGGTACCTTGGCATGTGGAAGGAAGGGAAGCTAGGGCCGCTCCCCTGCATGGAGGTGGCAATGGCAGATGGGGTCAGAGGCATCCCCAGGCGGCTGTAGGGTGGCAGAGAACCCTGTATGGGGTGTGGAATGGGTGTTGCTATGGACGCTGTGCTGGTGCCAAGAGTGGTCAGGGATTGTGGGTGCTGAAATCCAGGAAAACTGGAAGAAGATGATACCCAGGAGCTGAGCGACAAGTTGTCAGATGTGGTAAAGGCTGACCCTGTAAGGAAGAGCACTCGTTAGACTGGAAATGCTATTTCAGTGCACATCTAAGACGACATCCCTTTATTTTCAAAAACATTGTACAGATCTGCAATGGAAAAAGACAAACATGCATGAAGCTTGTCAGAAGGTAAAACTACCTTTCTTAATAGGAAGATAACATTCATATTCTAAATGGAAGGAAAAATTTTATTAAATGGAAAAGATTTAACTCACTTGATGCCTGCGTGTTCCCACAGTGGCTCAAATACTGGCACTTTTCCTATGGGCAATGACATGACTCCTTTAAAAGGAACACCAAACATTTAAAATTTCTTCTCACCTCTGCAGCACCTTGGTAAGAAAATCTAGATTTTCTTTTTGCTGGTATGTTTGAGATAATATAGAGAAAACACTTGAAGATACAGGCATAGGCAAAGACTTCCTGAATAGAACTCCAATAGCACAGGGAATAACACCCAGAATCAACAAATAGGATGATGTTAAATTAAAAAGCAGAGGAAATAATTAGCAGAGTGAAAAGATAGCCTACAGAATTGAAAAGAACTTTTGTTGTTTACTCTTTTGATAGAGAACTAATGTCTAGAACATATAAAGAACATATAACTCAAAAAATTAGACCACCCCAAAAACAAATGCCCCAACTGAAAAACAAGCAAATGAAATAAATAGACACTTATCAAAAGAAGAAGCACAAATGGCTAACAAATACATGAAAAAATAGGTCAACATCTTTAGCCATCAGGGAAGTATGAATCAAAACAACTCTAAGATTCTGTCTTACACCAGTAATGATGACATAGGGAAGCCTAGGTGCTTAAGTCTCAACAAAGCTACCTGGTTTCTGAAACCATCGTAAGAATCTGTAAGAATAAGTTTTCCCACAGAGAACAATCCAGAAATTTAAAGAGTTTTTTAAAAAAGAGTCTTAAGAGTTTTTAAGAATTTTAAGAGTTGACACTGAACTTGGATTGAGTGGTAAGAATGTCTTATGCTTTCACTGACTATGTTATACCATATTCTGGACATAAAACTATCACAGAAGTTCTCTTGCCATAGGAGCATTACAGTTGCCAGTATGGGATACCTCTGGCTTCCCATGGGCTTCTGTGCTAGGTGCAGGGGCTCCTTTCTGAGACTTTTTTCTTCTGGAGACTTTGCAACAGAGAAATTTTGTTCAGTTCTTACTCTCTTATGGTTACTGTTTCTACATGAATCTTTACAGGAGCACAATCTTCTCTTAAAGGTGTTTTCCATTTTGTTCTTTGATCTTGAGGAGACATTCCTAATTTGGTGAAATAGATACACTCCCTGATTTTCAGATTATAAAGCTGATTTTCAGATTATAAAGACCATGGAACTGATCCTTACCAAGATGCAATAGTTCTTTCATAGTAGTAAATTCAGAAAAATACCTCCTGATCCCTGACTCAAAGGCTCAATGTCCTTTTAGTAGAGAACCAGAACCTCAGGCAGCAAAATCATTTAAAACTCAGGTAAAATAATGAAATGTGTGAAGCTCAGCATTGAGGGTTGTTGCCTTCTGAAAAGTCCAGAAGTCCTTTTGTGGCAATGTGTACCCTAAGGAACATACACACCTTCATTCTCCCTGGGGTGTCTTACCTCGATTTGGGGTTGTCTGGCTCTCTTCCCCCAACACGTCCTCTTCTCCTCCATAGGTGCGGATGGGCGAGCGGGCGTAGGAATGCTTCTGAATTAAGCTCTCCACGCTTTCCCTAGGTGACAGAGTGACATGCAGGAGCCCACTAAAAAATCAAGTTCTCAGAGATAAAGAGGGGCCCTAAGGATGATTCACTATGCAAAAAATCTTTTTTTCTCAGCCAAGAGGAAACCACTCCCAGGAAGGATAACATTCAAAACTTGTCTATTAACTCTGCTGTAGTGTGACTCCTCAGACAGAACTCCAAGTGCATGAATGCAAACAAATCCAGCTGGAGAGGGCGAGGACAACTACCTGAAGCCCTAGAGAATGAAGGATGCCAAGGTGAACAAGGCCACGAAATATAGAATTTAATGATGTGGAAAAAAACTGAATAGATGAATTTACTAAGCAGGACAGCAGTGAATCTCCCTACCGACTCCATCAGCTAATGAAGACAAAAAATAGTCAGCTGATCCAAGCTGCATTGGTTTGACATTTGACAAAATATTGGCAAAAAGTTAAAAATAGCATTCATAAAAAGATTCAATGTTCATTAACAAAACAAACAAAGGTACAGAGTACACAACTGTCTTAGTTACTTAGTTATTTAGTTACTTTCCTTGTCTCTAGGACACAGTACCCAACAATTTAAAGAAAATGCATGGGGGGCAGCATGATAGATGGTCCTGGGTAGAGGAAAGGTGCTCATGTCATGGCACCCAGGAAGCAGAGAGAGAGAGAGAGAGAGAGAGAGAGAGAGAGAGATGAAGGGAGGAGGTGAGAAGAGCACACCCCACTGATGCACCCCTTCCAACCAGACCTCTACCAGAGCCCCCTCCTGACATCAGGTTTAGCTATTGCCACCTCCATAATCCAGTCCCCTCTGGGTGGACATCAAGAGGCGACCATAGCAATGACAACACGGAGAGTTTGGATAATAGATACTTTTGAGATTTATGTTGACTCTAGACCAAACAAATTATAGAAAAACTATGATGGAAACATAAATGGCCATTAAAAATTTAGAACCCCCCCCCCCCACAGGAGTACATTGTCTTTGTAGAAAGACTTCCTCTTGCAACACGGTCTAAGAGCCAAAGAATGTGGTTAACTTTAAAGGCAAAAATTACTTTGGTATTGGACAATTTGATCTGCAGCTATTTTTAAAAAGCCAGTGAGATAATAGCCAAATGTGTTATTTTTCAAAGTGTATCCTGGTAACAGATTATTTTACTTTGTATTAGTACATGTTTGCAGTACATATAAATAGTTGTGGCCTATAGATCACTGAAATAGCCATGATAGGACAAGAAGAAGATGGGTGTATTTTTTTGTCTTGAATGAGGAAGGACAAACTCAATACTGCATTTCATAATGAAAGAATAAAGAAAACAAATAAAATGCTACAACTATTTTCCAAGATGTAACTCTTAACATGTCACATAGATGTACACATGTGGGTATAGCATTGGCCCTTTCTGTTCTATAGGGTCTTTTATCAGACTGCAAAGGCTCCCTTATATTTCTAATTTGCTAAGAGTTTTTAATGAGAAGTGAATGTTAGATTTTCAAAAAATGTTTTACCTGTGTTCAGTGAGACAATCAAGTGAGTTTCTTTTTTAGAAATTGCACCAATTGAACTTCAGATGGTAAACTAACCTTGCTTACCTGAGCTAAACCCTACTTAGCCATGATATGCTATCCTTTTTGAAAAACTCAAATTTCCTAGAATTCCACTTAGTTTTTCCATGTATATCCATAAAGGATGTTGGACTATACTTTTCCATTTTTAAATATGTTTCTTGAGTTTTAGTATTAAGGTAATGTTTGTCTGTTCACAAGATTGGTTTAAAAGTATTTCCTTCTCTTCAATTTTCCAGACGAGCTTGGGTGGAAGAGTTATTTTTTCCTTAAATGTTTAGTGCTAGACACCTGGGAGGCTCTCTGGACCTAGTTTTCTTTTCAGACAGGTTTTCAACTACAAATCATCAGCTATCAAATTATCCATTTCTTCTTGAGTGATATTTATGTCTTCAAGAAATCTGTAAATTTCACTTAAATTTGTTGAAATTATAGCATGTGATCATAATATATATTATAAAATGATATTACTTTATCAGTTTTCCTTTAAATTTATACAGAATCTCCTTAGTTTATACACTATGCTTCTTATTCTTGATAACGGTAAATTGTGCTTTTTTTTCTTGAAAAGTTTGGCTAGATAACTGTCAATTTTATTAATCTTTTCTGCATTTCAACCCATTACTTTTTCTCTGTTGTTTTTCTTTCCATTGCTTTCTCCTCTAATATTTATTATTTCCTGTTTTTCCACTGCATTTGGGTCTCATTTTCTCTTTTTCCCTCTAGTTTCTAGAGATGGAGAATGAGGTCATGACTTAAAAAGTTGCTTCATTTCTAAAAGAGGCCTATAGTGACTATACATTTCTCCTAAATAATGTTTTTAGGAATGCCCCATAAATTTTATACTATTTTCATTTTCCTTAAGTTCAACATATTTTCCAGTTTTCTCCTTGACATTTTCCTTGGTCTGTGGATTGTTTACATGCACTAGTTTCTAATATTGGCAATTTTCCAGATATCATCTTTTTTTGATCACCAGTATAGTTCCATATTCACTGTGCTCAAAGAACATGTTTTGTAAGACTTACATGCTTTCTGAATATACTGAGACTTGTTTTGTAGTATAGCGTATGGCCCATATTGGGAACTGTTCTGTGTGTACTTGCAAAGATTATATTCTGCTAATGTCGGGTAAAATGTTTTCTAAATGTAAACCAGGTCAAGTTGTTAAGAGTGCTGTTCAAATATTCTGCACCTTCACTCTTTTTCTATTTGTTTTATCAATTATTGAGAGATGGATACTGAAATTTCCAACCATGACTATATACTTTGTCTCTTTCTGTGTACTCCTGCCAGAAGGAAGATCTATTAGAAGCTGTATAAGCCTGCAGGATTGTCTCCCCTGCAGTGAATGGAACCCTTTATTGTTATGAAATTATGTACTTTTGAAAGTATTGTTATGAAATGATCCTTAGTATTATTCTTCCTTCTGAAATCTACTTTGGTATTAATATAACCATTCCAGTTTTTTTATTGGTGTTAACATGGCATAACTTCCTTCTATAGGAACTTCTTTCCTTGTTACTGTCAACTTGTACATTTATATATATAAATATAGGCAGTGTACATTTGGGTCTACTTTTTACTCCATACTGAAAACCTCTGATTTTTAATTGAGATATTTAGTGGATTTATATTTGATTGCTGATATGGTAAGGGTGAAGTCCATTATCTTGCTGTTTGTTTCCTATTTGTCCTATCTGTTCTTTGTCACCTTTTTCTGTTTTGCCCTCTTTATAGTTAAATCTTTAAAATTTTTTCTGATTTCAGCATTTTATAGGCTAAACTTTCCTGTTATTTAAGTGGATACCTTTAAATCTTTAATTTCAAGTGATATTATAATTTTCAAGGGCAGCATGAGCAACTCACTGATCCCTATCCTGTAACAGAAAAACTTTACAATAATATAATTTTATTTCTTCCTTCCAACCTCTGTGCCATTTTTATCAAACATTTTACTTTACATAAATCCCACTCTACATTATTACAATTATTTAAACAGTTAATTATCTTTTTTAAAAGATTTAAATTCAAAAATTTTGATCTACTTATCCATGTAGTTGTAATTCCTGCTGCTCTCCATTCCTTTGTGAAGTTCTGGAATGACATCTATTACAACTCTTTCCCTCTGAAGGCTTTCTAGTGGCATGACAGGTAGTGCAACTGGCTAGTGGTGAATTCCTTGGCTTTTGTGTATATGGAAAACAATTTTTAAATTTGATTGTGTTTGGGGTGGTATTTTTGCTGGGTGTAGCATTCTAACTTGACAGTTTTTCTTTCAGTTCTCTCACAACATTATCCCATTGTCTCTTCACTTTATTTCTGACAAGAAATCTATTTTTATCCTAGTCTTTGTTCCTTGTATATAATGTATCTTTACTTTCCTACCTGCTATGAAGGAGCCAAACACTTTCACTGAAAGAAAGATAGCCTCTTTAATAAATGGTGTTGGAAAAACTTGTTATCCACATGCCCAAGACTAAAATTAGACCCACGTCTATCTCCGTGCATTAAACTAAAGTCACAATGGATCAAAGTTCTAAATATTAAAACAAAAACACTAAATCTAGTGGAAGAGAAAGCAGGTAGAAATCTTGAAGACATAGGTGTAGGCAGAGACTTCATGAACAAAATTCTGATTGCATGGGAAATAATACAAAGAATCAACAACTGGGATCTCATCCTATTAAAAAGCCTTTGCACAGCAAAAGAAACCACCAAGAGAGTGCAAAGACAACCCACAGACTGGGAAAAAAATTTAACCAGTTGTCCCTCAGACAAAGAATTAATATCTAGAACATATAAAGAATTGAAAAAAAAGTCAAACCAACAGAAATTTAAAGACCCAATCCAAAAATGGGCTTCTGAGATGAATATGCACTTCTCAGATGAAGAAACAAAAATGGCAAATAAATATATGAAAAAAATGTTCAGTATCACCAGCCATTAGAGAGATGTAAATGAAAACAATGCTGAGATTCCGTCTCACTCCAGAAAGATTGGATATCATCAAGAAATCAAGCAGTAACAAAGGATGGCAGAGCTGTGAAGAAAAAGGGACCCTTCTCCACTGTTGGTGGAAGTATAGACTGGTACAACCACTGTGGAAATCAGTGTGGAGATTCCTCAAAAAACTAGGATTAGAAGTCCCATTTGACCCAGTTATTCCCCTTCTGGATATCTTCCCTGGAAAAATTTTTAAAAAATCATACCATAGTGATATATGCATACCCATACTTATAACAGCACAGTTTATAATAGCTAACTCTTGGAAATAACCCAAATTCCCATCAACTGATGAATGTGTAAAGAAAGATATGGTTTTTATTTATACAATTGAGTACTACTCAGTCATAAAGAAGGATAAACTTGAGATGTTTCTAGGTAAAGGAATGCAACTTGAGGCCATACTCTTGAATGAAATAAATCTGACACATATAAAATATTGCATTGTCTCCTTGGTATGAGAAACTTAAAGAGTAAATAAGGACCCAAATGTACAATCAATATTGTGAAATAGGAATAAACTGTTCAAAAGGAAAGAGGAACTAGGGAGTGAGAAGGGGAAAATGAAGGA
Organism: Hydrochoerus hydrochaeris; assembly: GCA_004027455.1. Lineage (NCBI taxonomy): Eukaryota > Metazoa > Chordata > Mammalia > Rodentia > Hydrochaeridae > Hydrochoerus > Hydrochoerus hydrochaeris. The sequence goes on along the minus strand of PVLA01006423.1, from coordinate 38,024 downwards.
AAGGAAAATGAAAAAAGGTAAGAGGATAAAATGGAAGCAAAGCTTTGTAAATAAGGAGGAGAAAGAGGTGGAAGGGAGGGGAGGGGATTGGGAAAAAGAGGAATCAAGATACATCACAAATTCCCTACGATGAACATGATCATTATATATATCTAAATTGTACTGATAAACTTAATTTAAAAAAAGAAAAAAATATTGGATTATAGTCTACTAGAATATTTATACTTTGTAATTGAAGGAAGATTTCTTAGGTCCTAACAGAATTTTTTATAAATGCCTATTTTTTGAGAAACATTTATTTCTTGTTTTATAAAGTCTAAATATAACTAACTTCCTGGCTACTTTCACTGTTTTCTTTTTATCACTAGTTTTCAGCAGTTTGACTATTATGTGACTTGGCCTTGCTTCTTCATAATTCTTGAGCATGGATTTGTTGGACCTCATTGGAGTGTGTGTTTACAGCTGTCCCTAAATTTGGGAAAAAAATTTAGATATTATTTCTTCACTTATTTCTTTTTCATCCCCTAATCATTTTCTACCCTCTAATCATTTTTCTATATATCGGGCCATGTGAAGTTTTCCCACAATCACTGATTCCTTTAAAACAATGTCTTTTGCTCTGTCTTTCATTTTGGACCATTTCTGTTACTATTTCTTCAAGTTCACAATTCTTTTCTTCTGAGGTATCTAATCTAATACAATGGAGGCATCTCATCCATTACATGTATCATTTTACATAATGCAGTTTGAAATTTTAGAATGTTGAGATGTTTTGTACATCTTCCATCTCTCTTTAATTTGTAATATAGTCATAATAGTTGTTTGAGCATCTTTTCTATTATATCTATGTTAATTTTATATTATTTTAACTGGATTAAATTTATGCTCTCATTATGATTCATATTTTTTGTATCTTTCCACTCCTGGAAATATTTTTTCTTTTTTTTCTCTCTTTTTTCCTAACCTCCCACTCTTCCTTCCTTCCTTCCCTTCTTTCTTCCTTCTAACATTTTGAACTTATGAGGTACTTATCATTTTCTATCTTATAAATACTCTACAACTTTGTTCTTGGAGATAGCTAAATTACTTGGAAATAATCTTGGGTTTTATTTTCAGTATATATTAGGTAGAACTGACACACTGTTTAGCCAAGCACTGAATATTCCTCACTCCTAAAGCAAATCTCTTCTGAATGTTCCACCAATTGCCCTGTAAATCACAGTTCCCAGCCCAGCTGGCTGGAGCAGGCACTGTTCCCATCCCTGTGTGATCACTAGGCAGGTGTGATTTACTGTAGTCCTTCCCAGTTGCCTCTCTCCCTTGGCCTCTGCTAGTTTCCTCAGGCTGATGTGCTAATCAAGCCTAAGCAGAACCCCCAGGAGCTGTCTGCCCCAGCTCTCTTTTGCCCTGTGCTGTACTGGTCCTCGTTTAGGTCCCCAGCTCTGAGTGCTGAGCTCTGCTCCATCCCCTCCCTGTTCCCTGGCCTACAAACACCTCAGGCACTGAGCTGGGCCCAGCAGTGGCCTCACTTCATTGGCTTTGATCCCTCAGGAATGACTGTCCTTTCTTTCCTAATGTCCAGTATCATAAAAAAAAAAATAGTATATTTTATCTGTTTCACCATTGTTTTGGACAAGAGAGTACATTTGGTCCTTATTGAATTATGTTGACCCAAGGCCCAGATATAGCCCTAAACTCATTAAATTACAGTTTCTAGGGGTGGGACACAGGTTTCAGTCATTGTTAAGACTCCCCAGGTGACTCCAATGGGCAGGCAGGTAGGATAGGTGTGTGATATGTGTTTTCTCCATCGTATAATCCTCTGTGCCTTTTGGATTGGAGGTATACGCAGTTGTTTAGTCAAAATTAATTACAAATTATATAAATATCATGAGACTCTGATAACCTACCAGTGAACAAAAGGAAAAGAACTGATGTCTGTCTAACACTGGTACTTCAGGAATCTGTTCCAGTGAATTGGTTAATAATTATTCCATTTTTTTTACATGGATGTAGTATATGCATGGGAGACAATGTGGTACATGGATAATATTGTGAGCTTTAAATATATTCATTAATGGATGAAAGGATAGATGAAAAGGGGAACCAGTTACCACCATCTGCACATCTTGGCTTTGTTACCTCCTTGAGACCCCCCCATCTGTTGATTGGATGCATAGTATCTGCCTCACAGGGTCATTTATTTATTTAAGTAATATAAAGATATAATTTATACATATAAACATAATAGAAAAGTATGTATGTATTTACAATAAATGTGTCTATGTGTATAAATACATAGCATAAATTAATATATAAACTGTATAAGAGAGAGAGGCACAGAGTTGCTACTCTAAAAATACATTATTCTAGAAATAGTGGCGACAATAGTAAGCAAACATATGAAAAAATTCCTGCCCAATAAGGGAGGGTGGGATGGTGGGTAGACAGAGAGGCATATAATAAATCAGATGGTGATATTGTTGATAGTACTATGGGAAAAATAAAATAAAGTCAAGAATAATGATAAAAAAGTGCTAGCATGAGCATTTAATAATGCACTTGAATTGCTTAAAATAGACCTGGCACTCAGCCCCTATTAGGATGTCATAAATGTATGTCTCAAGCAGGTAAAATATTTTATTTTCTTATATCTTCTCCAATTGATTCTGTTTATCTGAATAATCCTAATTTATAATAATATGGTCAAAGCAAGAAGATTTTTCTCAAAGGTTGAATATTACAGTCAGCAGAGAAATTGATTAGGACATAATGGCAGTTCTATGGTAAAATTCCATCTACTCTGTTAACATTTTCCTGAGAAAATGGTAAGCCTTACTGAATCTGTATCACTTATTTTAAAAATGTAAATTACCTTTTAAAGTTCCTTGTATAAACTGTTGAAAACATTTCATCATTCACTGAGAGGTGATGGTGGACACAGTAAGTGTGCAGATCGACCCTGGGACTCATCTCTCCCACTTCTGGGTACGCACGCCAAAGAAATGCCGTCAGCATTCCAAAGAGATACCTCATGCCCATGTTTACTGTGGCTCTACTCACAATGGCTATGATATGGAACAAACCTAGGTGTCCACCAGTGGACGAGGAGATTGAGAAAATGTGGTGCATATACACAGGGGAGTATTAGCCACAAAGAAAAAGGAAATCTTGTCAAGTGCAGCAAAGTAGCTGGAACTAGCGGGTATTTTATTAAGTGAAATAAGTCAGACACGGAAAGACAGGACTCCATGTTCCATATCATATGTGCAAGTAAAAAGAAAGGACATAAAAAATGTTGATCTAAACACAAAAGAGTGATTACTGAAGGTTGGAAAATGAGGGTGGTAGGTTGGATAACAGAAGGCTAGATTTCATTATTTGTACAGTGTACACGTGAATAGAAATATCAGACTGAATCTCACTCATATGTACACTAACACATGTGAATCATAAGAAAAATGAATGGGAAGGAACACTGACATAACATCTGCTAACTGCCATGTTTTTAATCATTATGGCCCTGGTACCACTGAACCAGGTACCCACGCCCTGGTACCGCTGAACCTACTAGCCTAACAACTAATGTTAAAGACCTAATGTTACCTGAGGTCTCAATTCACTATATTAGAAAGCAGCGAACTTTTGGGGTCATCGGGGTCATTATGAAGAAAGTCCAATGACCTGATCAACCCATAATAAAATGACAATTATATATTCAAGCCTATGTCCTTTAAAGGTTGAGCCAGTCATCACATAGTCAATATTTAAGACAAAATTAGAAAATAATTAAGTGGTTGTTTCACATAAGGAAAGAATTTGCTTCAGTATCTTAAAAACATTTTCTTTTTACAATTATAAAGGAGTGGCTATCAATGGATACAAGTTAAGAATGGTATATTTCTAAGGTGTATTCATCTTTCCACAACTGGTCTATGAAATGCTAAATTAAAGCATTTAAATTCAAGAGAATAGCATCTGCTTCTTCAAAAGCCGCCTGATGTAAGATCATTTAAACATCTGAACATACACATTAAAGAAAACTCATTTTCCAAATAACACAATGAATCACTGTCTCGTGAAACATTTTGTTTTTCTACAAAAAGTATATTATATTCATCTTGTCCTTGCTAGATCCCTGGTATCATTACTTATGCTCATCTTCAGGAGGGAGAAAAGGGATTTTATCGGAGTGATTTACTTGTGTCAGGCCTGGAAGTGAACTGAAAGCAATAGCAGTTCTTATATAAAGGCTGGCATAATCAAATTATTGCCTTTTAAGTGATTGAACACAGTGGTGCATATCAGAGCCATCTCTTCAAAGATGTCACAAAGAGTAGTCAGCCTGTGTTGTTTACTTTATGTCTAATCCCTGTTTGCAGCCGAATGAAAAGTGCGAAGACTTTGTTCAGCCTATAAGCCTACTGCAAGGATTCCTAAAATGCTGTGCCCCCCAAAACGAGGGATGACTCACCCAACGGATTAAGTGATTTTGGTATTATGAGCTAGGACAGTATCTTGTAGTGTGCAGGTCTGTTCTAGCTCAATGCAAGAGACTGTAGTTTTAGTAGACTAATCTTGGGTTTAAAAGGCAAATAAAATGAAAATTTGTGATGGTTGATAGATTGGCTTGATTGGCTTGCGACCTGCTCAGCGGATTAATAAAGCCCATGTGTGGGTGTGTCTGGGTAAATCATGGAGGTGTGACCTTGGGGTCTATAACTGGTCCCTCACCCTTTCTTTTCTGGCACTATTGCCCTGCCCTGCTTCTGGGCCCCCATGATCTAAGCATCTTTGCTCTGCCACACCCTTCTGTCATGATGTTCCTACCTTAGAGTCAGTCAGTAAACCATGGACTGAATTCCCTAGAGCCATGAGCCAAATTAAATTTCTCCCTTACATTATGTTAGGTATCATGTCCCTGCCACAGGAAAGCTTATATAATACCATTATTGAAGGTTACCCTTTCTGGCATTTAGTGTTAAATTATTTGTCTAGGCCAAGAAGGTGCATTATTGACTCATCATTACAAGATCTCTTCTGACTATTTTGTAACCATCAATTCCAAGAATAATATACATGTTAGAGACACAATTGGAGACAGAAGATCAGCAAATACGGGAAAGTGATGATATTGTTGCTCTTGACAGAATGCTCAGAACAGCTTTAAGCAATTTGAACTATTTGTTCAAACTGTTTGTATGACGTCTCCACTGTTAAGACTACCAATCTCAGATCAAAGAAAGAACAATGCTTCATTGATTTAAGCAAGGGTTCCCAGAGTTTGATGTGCATCACGGGCACCTAAAGGGGTCCTCAAAACACAGCCCCTCCCTGACACCTCAAATCTGGCAGCTCTGGGGTGTGACTCCAGAGCATGATGTTTGATGTGTTTCTAGGTCATGTGCTGGCCTGGAGGCCACCCCTGGAGAACTGGGGCCCTAGGAAGTGGCTGAGACCAAGTCCCTGAAGCTGCACATCCTGAATCCCGACCCTGTACTGTCAGCTGTGTGCTTGAGGGTAAATTGCTTCACTTCTCCATGTCTCCGTCTTCTCATTTGTAAAATGAGAGGATTTTAATATGATCTCCCTTTTAGGGTTACTACTAAGTGAATTATTATGCATGCACAGTTTATTACTCCCTGGCACAGAATGGCTCAATAAATGTTTATAGGTAACACAATTAAAAATTATATTGTGACTGAGTGTCAAGATCATGTGTTCCAAAATCTAGCTACATAATCCTACTCATTTTAGATGAAATGGACAATGCCTACAATCTCTGTGGCACATTTAAACCTTCCATCCTACAATATATATGTCAGAAAGAAAATGAAGTAAAAATTAAATGTTATTTCAATTTAAATTCAAACTTTTTTTCCAAATAGAGACCTGGCAAAAACAGCTCAGGGAGAAAATATCAAATACATTAAAATCAAATCTAATTCATAGGAAACAAAACATTTAAAGTTATTCTTGCCTATCAATCTGCTCATATTCTATCATGTCTCACTGGCTCTTTATAAATAACTCCTTGTCAGGATATTTTTGCTAAAGATTTATGTCACTATGTTGTGAATTATAGTGTATTGGTATTTGTAGCTTCCACAAAATACTTCATAAATTAAAACTTTTAGATAATACAATTTGAGATGTATTATAAATCATTATTTTTAATTTGAGACCTGAAGTATATTATGCAATCCATTTTGGGAAACCAAAATAACTCTAAATTAATCTTTTAAAAAGCTTTTAGGTTTGATTTTTATTTATTTGACTAAGTCCTATTGATTTTCTATTGCAGTAGTCTATATTTCTGGTTTTATACTATCATTAGCAAGTTAAATAAACCTTACCACAGAAACAAACAAAAACTATCATGTTTAGTTTCCTAAGTCTAAGGGATGTGACAAGTAGAAGAGAAGTGTGGCACAAAGGACAGATTTTTAGTCTATAAATAAACTTCTGTAAGTTGTGAGGCATGGACCTAACACCCTTCTATTTAGATAGGAAGACAGATGCAAGCAAGAGCAACATAAGATAATTTGTAACTACAAGTTAATTATAACACTACTTCCAGCTATGACTGGTTTGACACACCCATTCATACCATTTTATAGAACAAATTCTTCCTCTTAGCAGTTCTGGATAAATGAATACTTTTCAATGCAGAAACACACCTTTCAGAAGGTCAGAATGACTCCTTAATATAATTTAATAAAAGAAATTTGGGGCTGGGGATTTAGCTCAGTGGCATAAGCACCTATCTTGCAAGCGCTAGGTCATGAGTTCAATCCCTAACACCAAAAAAAAAAAAAAGAGAGAAAGAAATTAGCTCTGTACCATGATCCTTTATGAGCCAGGCATGATGGTACATGCCTCTCATCCCAGCATTTTGGGAGGCTGAAGCAGGAAGACTTCAAATTCTAGCCCAGACTGGGCAGTTTGGCAACTTAGAGCCTGTTTCTAAATTTTAAACAAGAAACAAAAAATTAAAGAAGGATTGGAGATGTTACTCAGTGCTAAGATCCTGGGTTTGATCCTCAGTACAATAAACACACACACACACACACACACACACAGCTTTCTCATTTGTTATTTTCTTAACTAATTATTTCAAACGTATAAATGGATTTCATTAGAAAACAAAATTTCACCTAGTTACCAAACAAAATTGTTTTGATTTTATGCATGCAGACTTTTATACTAAGTTTATCTTCAATGCAGAATTTTAAAAGATTGTTTCTTTCTAAAGAAATCCTGCAATCTGATTCCTCATCTCTAGTCTGGACTCTGCATTCTTCTCTAAAATGAGGGTGTAGTGAGAAACAGGTGGGATGGATTAGATGGCCTTGGGGGTTTGCTATGATGCTAATGGTTTATGAGTGTATAAACATGGTCACCTGGCAAATAATGCCATTTGGTGGAGGACAGACTACATATTCAAGGATGCCACACATCACCGCATAGGTGTCACAGGCTGTACCCCTTGGTCTGTGTAGTGCGTTTAGTGATTTTCACACATGTGTACAACTGTCTAGTGATGCAGTTCTCAGGACATATTCCCACCGTTAAGTAGCCCACAACTGCACACAAACAAAAGTAAAAAATTTAGAATAGCTGCTTTGGGAAAGCCCTTTTACTGGCTGCAAAGAACCATGGGCCCCAATGTCTATCTTTTACCATTTGTGTGGTTGGCCTTGGGTGAATTACTTGTCCTGCCTGGGCCTGAGTTGCCTTGTTGGTATAATGTAGGAATCAACTGAATAACCTCTACATTTACTTCTAACTTCAAAGTAAATATGTTTTTATTAAGTTTCTACAGGAAGTTTAAAAGCAAAATGCCAGCCTGCAGTTTAGTGTATCGCTAAAAATATGGGACATAAAATAGTTAAAAATAATTTCTTAGTTTTTAATCAATGTTTGAGAAAGAGTATATCACATACCGATAATTAAGAATAAAGTTATTTTCCATTTCTACAAGGTTGGATAACTATGTTGCTCAATAGTCGGAGAGATAAAATTCAACTTTTAACTTTGTGACTGTCTGACATCTGCTGTGGTCTGAATATTTATGTGCCTCTGAGATTTATATCTCAAAGATTGAAACTGAGTCCCCTAAGAAAAGATAGTAAGAGGTGGTACTCTGGAGGAGCAAGTGGTGAGTTTGGCACCCTCAGGTATGAGATTAGTGGAGGCCTGTAGAGGGCGCCATTCACTAATCTCATCGCTGGACGGTTTAGCGATGGGCTTCCTTCCACCCATGCGGCGCCATCTACAACCCAGAGGGAGAGATATGAACCTGGCATCAGATTTGTGAGGACCTTGATCTTGGACTTTCCTGACTCTAGAACTGTGAGAAACAAATATTAGCTGTTTTAAAGCCACCCAGCCTACAGTCTTGTTACAGCAGTCCAAATGGACTAAGACACTCCCAAGGCCCACTGTATTCCTGGGTCTTCTTGCTCCAAGCAGCAGTGATGAGATGTCCTCTGTCCTCCCCTTTCTCAGAAGCCTCTTCTGCTCTGGTTCCTCTTACAGAAGGTGGATCTCAGGAGAGTACAGTGGGTGAGCAGACAATTGGGCTTAACTTTGGCATTTTCTATCACTGGTATTTCCACTCTCAAGTAGTTTCCTCTTATGTAGTTCTCCTTTATATTCATTTATTTGGTTGTTTTTTTAAACAAACTTCCTTGTAATGATGTTACCTTATTGCCAACATTTCGAAGTCTACTTTGTAAAAAGTCTCTGTTATACCCAGGTATTGTTGCATATATGAAAGTTTAAGGAATTAGTGAACCAAATTATAAACCATAACACTGCTTCTATTTAGTGGGCTTACTATTAACCTATTTTTCTTCTCAGCCAGTATAGTTTAGCTTTCCAGTCTCCAAAAATATAAATAATCTGCTCCTTGGCCAAAATCTATTATACTGATATTATTTTAAGAAGAGAAGAATGATATAAGAACTTACCATGTTGGCTACTTGTGTAGCAATTATAAAGTTGAATTAATCAGCTTCTAGCAAGCATGATTTCAGGGCCCAATCTCTTTTTTCAAAGCTGCTTGGAGCTTTTGGAAGAAAGCCCAGTTAGGAGCAGGAGAAGGTAAAGCCAGGGAGGAAGACAGAACTAGGAACACAAAAATTCCACTGCAAAAAGTTTTATTCTGGACCAAACTATAAGAAAAAAATGACTGATATTCCAAAGCAAAGTAAGACTTGAAAACAAAACAAAAACAAAACAAAGCACCAGTAGTATAGGACAGCCAGAAAGATGATTAGGCATCGCAACCCACGGTGGGCTCACGGAGCCCACCACAATAGCACAAGCACCAGCAGACTGGATGAGATTCATCGTGCAGAGAAGAGAAATCTGCATAATCCTCACATTTCCTTTCACTCATGAATCTCCTTCTCTACACCTCTAAAGTTATCAGCAGAGCTTTTGAAATGTGAAAAGGATTCTGTTGGGACACTCATGAGAGTTTGGGGTAGGGGAATCTTGGACAACCTTCAAAGGACTTCTCTTTCTAAGCAAGCATAGGGTACAAAGGGGAGAACAAGCACTGTTTCAGAGAATCAGTGTCACTCTCTTCCTGTCAGTTCATATCATCTAAGGGTGACAAAAAAAACCAGAGAGGCAACAAGTGCAAATAATCCTTCTCTGCAAATGCTTCCATTGGTCAGAGATGATAGAAACAAAGAAAAATGAAGGCATTTCCCTGTTCTTTAATAAGAACTAGGAAATATATATATGGTGTTTTTGGAGTCTTTTTTAACATTTACTTTCTAGATTCCTTTAATACTAATTATTTTAGTCTTGTAAATTTCTAGCACTCTAAAAAAGAGAAAAAAGTTACAACTTCCGGAGTCTCTCTTGCATTGCTATAACAAATGACCTGAAATTAGGTGCTTGATAAAGATAAAAGGTTTACTTATCACAGTTTTGGATGCTGATAGTCCAAGATCATGTGGGCCTATCTGGCCAGGGCCTCATTCAGGCCATGTGAAAACATGGCAATGGGATTGCATGACATGCAGGTAGAAGGCAGAGAGGTTGTATGGCAAAAGAGGAAGCACAGAGCAAGCTGAGGAAGACGAACTCTCTTTATAATCGCCCACTCTTGATGTAAGCAATCCAGTCCCCTCAGGGTGAGAAAAGCATTATTCCTTCTTGGGGACCTAATCACCTCTTGAAGTTGCCACTTCCCAACAATCCCATTGGTGACCAGGCTCCAATGTGAGCTTTTTTTTCTTTTTTTTTTTTTTTTTGGTACCGGGGATCGAACTCATGACCTTTGTGCCACTGAACCATATCCCCAAGCCCTCCATGTGAGCTTTGTTAGGGATGAATCATACTCAAACCACAGCACAACTGATTTTTCAGTTTTTCACAATAACCAAGGCACATGATTAGACGTAAAAAAATAATAAAGATCATTGCAATCTGTAGGGAATCTTAAAAAGTACAAATTGTTATTTTTGGTTTCTCTGTCACCTCTCTTCTGGCTTGTGCTAACTAGTGCTAATGTGTCCTCAATAATCGGCCTCCACCACAACAGTAAAGGCAGGGAGTCCAGATGTGGACCAAGATCTGACATCTCTGTAACTATCAGCAAACATCACCAAGGAGCCTCATAAAGAACCGATGATTTTCTTCACTTTAACTCAGAAAGAGGGAAAGTCACCTAGAGGAGATAACCTGTAGGTAGATGGTTTCCTGGCTAACATTTCACAGGCCCTTAAAATGCTAAGCCAGAGATCAGCAAACTTTTGCTGTCAAGGGCTAGATAGCAAATATGCTAAGCTTTGTAGCCCACATGGTTTCTGTCACACATATTCAAGTTTATCACCGTAGCAGGAGTGCAGGTTAAGCAAACGAACAAAAAGACTGTGTTCCAATAAAATGTTATTAACACACAATAAAACTTATTTTCATATGCCAGGACAAGATTTTCCAGCCATTTGCAAATGTAAAAGCCATCCTGAATGAAACAGTTTGCAGGCTGTGGTTTGCTACCCCTGGTCAGGGCTGCTCATCTGATCAGACGCAGCCCTTCTAATGCTGCACCCAAGCACGACCTTCCTGTGTCAGAAACTAGAAACCAGACCAGATCAGAATTAGGACTAAACACTACTACTTTTTTTCTAGCCCTGTTAGTCATTATGAAAGAGCTAGAAATTACCTATAGACTGTGAACCTCTTTAGCAGATTTGCCAAAATGTTTGCTGTTTTATTGCTTTGATGTGAATAAAACATCTATAAATTCCCAGAATATTAGATTTGCAACTTGGTTTCCTAAAATCTCCTTCCTCATCTAAACTAATATCTTTGAGTTCTGAGCTGAAAAAAAAAAAAAAGGCCTGTACTGGGCTTGTGTCCAAATTTCATGTATCTGAAAGATTTATTTAATGATTTAAAATCACTTATATAGAAACTGTTAGTGTGAAATCCAAATCAACAGGGTGATATAAGCTTATGTACTGAATGTCCTGCTCCGCTGACATGATCAAGGAAATGAGAAACTCAGAAAATGAGGGACGATGCCAGCTACATGCTTAGATCTCTTAGCCACATGCTGGAGAGGAAGGAGGGAAGTGTCAGCCAGAAGGCTGTTCATCAGGGAGCGAAAAGGATAAAGTCAGGTGAGGGAGAACTAGAACCTTCTGTCTGAGCTTCACTGAAGCCGCTGCTTGGAGCAACAGAGAGTAGAGATGAAGGCAGGTCTTTGAGTAGCTGATGGGGATAAGATTCTCACACTGCTGGGGTCTGGGAGGAGGCCACCAAAGTACTCAGTACACGGTGCATCTGGTGTGCCGAAGTGGGGAGGGGCATAGTCATGACCAAGACAGATCTGGAGGGGACATGAGGTGGCTTTACTGAGTGTGGGTGGAGCACTTCCCTGGCTGGTTTCCATATAGCCGGCTTGGTAGCCAGAGAGGGCAGCTACACCCATACAAGACTCTCTTCTCCAAGCTTGCTTCCACCTACCTGCAACAACTCTAACCCATACATTGCTGTGTCTCCACCCTGGTGAAAGGACAGCAAATATATTACCCATCCTTCAGGCTGCACTTGGACAATCTGACAAACACTACACACTTGTATCCAGAATGAATCATAACTTCTACTGTTACACAAACAGATAATCCAGCCTCAAGATGAGCTAAAGAAAAATTATTAGATGGTACAAAGCTTTCAGCAATTCTAAAAAAAAAAAAGCAAAATAAACGGGGGGTGGTGGTGCACACCTATAATGCCAGTACTTGGGGGGTCAAGGTAGGAGATTACAGCGAATTAGTTAGAGGCCAGCCTGAACTACAAAGAATTCAAAGCTAGTCTGGACTACATAACAAGACCCTGACTCAAAACAAACAAACAACAAACAAAACCAAAAACAATGAATTTGGCAATTGCTCCCCCCACGCACATACTCAGTGTTGGAGGTTGACCTCAGGGCCTCCTGCATACTCACCAAGATGTCTACCATTCAGCTATAGCTCAGGTCTTTTTAAATTTTTAGTTTGAGATAGAATCTTGCTAAATTACCCTAAGTGGCCTTGGACTTGTGATCCTCCCACTTCAGCCTACTGAGTAGTCACTATATCTAGCTTGACTTTTATCTTTTACTCCACAATACAAAAAAAGCTAAGTGACACACTTAAAAGGAAGGAGGAAAAAGCTCTAAGGAAAAAGACTGTGACCTTGGTAAGGTTCACAGACAATGACAACAGGACCTTCAGACATGCAGGAACCTATGAAAGACTTCCTTAGTCCTCCATGTCTACCAGCAATGGAGATGAAAGTCAGAACGCCTTTCCAATTATTGCAGAGAATATAGAAGAATGAACAGGAAGCAATGGAACAAGTGTGACTGGAATTAAATTTAAAATGATCGTGGTTAGTGTAATGCAACTCTTGTATTGATATTAAAAAGACATATGGACAAAAGTCTGGCAATTAAATCTCAAACTATTTAAACAAAAATTATTGGTTGAAGGAGGGGTAGTGCAAGGAAGAATATGTGTTTCCTATTTTATAGCACAAAAAAGTCTAGTTTGGTTCTTGGCAAAAATGGAGACATACCAATATTATAATAATTGTATTATTTTAAAATTTAAAGGCAATAACTCTTCAGAAAATATAACACAATATAATAAACTATATAGAGAAAGGACTTTGGTTTCTGACAAACTGATCTATGAATATGAACGAAGTATTAACCTCTCTAAGCTTTAGTTGTCTATAAACTAAGTTTCCTTGTTATATAATTGTTTTGAAGAAGAACTGAAATAAAATACATCAAGTCAATAACTTTGCTATATATAGCTCATGGCAAATGTAGAGTGTTCACTATTATTAACAATCAAAGGAAAAAGCCTGACAAGCACAACAAAAGACTACAGGAGAAATTAAAAGGTAAAGCAAAAAGCTGTATTAAACAGAAAGCAGAAACTTCAAAGAAACACCAGACATACCAGTTATCACAGTACTTGGAGATAAGTTAAAGCTTTTTTTTTTAATTAAAAAACAAAGAACCTCATGAAAGATTTTTTAAAATATATATATAGGTATTCTGTATAATCTTTTTTTAAAAAAGGTAAGACTTCACTTGTTCACTCAACAAATATCTGAGTGCTTAAACTATACCTGACATTATTCTAAATTTTGAGGATCTGGTAGGAAACAAGATACAAAGGCTTGGGCCAACCAGGTACCAGGCGCTGTGCAATCCTGACAGATGCTAAGGAAAGAGGCTTCCAGCTAGGATACACCTGGGTTTGATTCAGGAGAGACAGAGATGCCAGTGTGGACGAAGGGAAGTGAGAAAGAGGGGGTGGGGGCTGGGAGAGGTGTGGATCCTGCAGACCCTCAATATTCACCCCAAATGAGAAGCTAGGGAATTACATGGCCCAGAGCACTGGGCAGAGGTTCAGCTTCCTCTCTTTGCCCAGGTCATTCTGGTTACCAAAAACAGACTTAAGGGAAGTAATAGTAGAGGCAGATATATCTCTGTATGTCTATCTATCTATCTATCTATCTATCTATCTATCTATCTTTTTTTTTTCTTTTAGAAAGGTAAAGGAATTGTCTAGATTCCTGCAGCTACTTCAGGGATTAGGAGTCAGAAGGTGAGTAGTTGGACTCTACTGGACATATTTTGAATGTCTGTTGACAAGATTCAATAGCCTATATGGGGAGAATGAGAGAAAAAGTGAAGTCAAGCATGACCCCATTATTTTTTGGCTTGAACAGTGGAAAAGACGCAGAAATTAATTTATATTTGTTAACTTTGAGGAGAACTAAGAATACTGCTAAAGAGGTTTTATCCCCAAAGAAAACTGCCCAGATGGATTTATGAGCAAGACCAATAAATTCTTCCGATAAATGATCAGTTTTTTGTTATTTAAACTAACACAAAAATTAAAACGAAGGAAAATATTTGATTTCATTTAAACAACTTAGCAGAAACTTGAAAACAAAAGTTGATAAATAAAACCAAAGTCATATCTCTGTTACGGAGATTGACACAAAAATCAATGATAAAATGAATAACTGAAATCCAGCAATACAAGGTGAGATTAAAAAGTGATGAATGTTTAAATTCTTAAAATTTATTACAGTAAAAGACACATTGCCATGAATTTGCTTCAGAATGTCCCCCAAACACACTTCAAACACACTTATACCAACATTCTTGTCACCTTCTTTTTTTAAAAAATTTTGTCCTTTTTTTTTTTTTTTTGACAAGGTTTCATTCTGTAGTTCATGCTGGCCTGGAACTCATTTTGTAGCCCAGGAAGACTTCAAACTCATAGTAATCATTCTGCCTCAGCCTCCTGAGTGCTGGATCACAGGCATGAGCCTCTATGCCTGGCTCTTGCCACTTTCTGAAGCAGTTCTGGAAGTCTCGTGTTTTTGGTTGAACTATTCTGGCTGCCTCAGTGTTCTGAATAAACTCAAAACATGGACATTTCATGGTCATTTTGACTTGAGAGAAGAGCCAGAAGTCACATGGGACTAGATCCAGTGAATAAGGTGGATGAGAACACTCCATATTTTTATTTGACAGAAAGTGTCATGAACTTTTTGCATCAATTCAGAATATTGAGCCAGTCACAAAAAGACACTCATGAAAGACTACTTCCAGAATTGCTTCAGAGAGTGGCGAGAACAACTGGGTATGTTTGAAGCAACAGGTGTATGTAAAGGGGATTCATAACAATATGTCTTTTATTGTAATACCTTCTTAAAAAAAATTTTTTTTTGTACTGGGGATTGAACTCATGACCACGTGCTTGCAAGGCAGGCACTTATGCTGCTGAGCTAAATCCCCAGCCCCCCTTCTTAAAATCTAAACATTCACTGTAGTTTTTTTTTTTAATCACATCTTGTGTTATAGGAATGACGCAAAATTCAGGCAGGATTTATTCTAAAAATGCAAGGATGGTTCAACATGAACAATATGACTATAATCATGTTGTTATATAAAAGTAAAAGATAATTAAAATCAATTCAGTAGATGTTAAAAGAGCATTTGGTATAAGTTCATTAACATTAGATTAACAGAAATTCCCAATTTAAGCATAGATGGGTATTATATTACATAACAAAGAATGTTCCTCTGAAACCAACAACCAGCAAAAACCTCACATGATGATAAAACAGTGATTTTCAATAAGAATGTAATGTGAACCACACATGTAATTCTAAAATAGTGTAGTTGCCACATTCAAACAACACAAGCTTTGTAAAATTTTATTTAACCCAGTAATTCAAAATGTTTCTTAATATCTAATCAATATTTTAAAGCTACTAATGAAATATTTTTATTCTTTTTTATACACTATATCGTCAAAATCACTCCAGGTTTGGGGCAGAAAGATTGGGGTTTTGTTTTACACCTATCACATATCTCAGTGTGGAATGGCCACAGTTCAAGCCCTCTCTAGAGTTACCAGTATGTGCTATGTGGGACAGAGCTGCTCTCATAATCCTAGATATGACCCAAGAAGATATGGGCAGGACTTGCATTTCCATCCTTAGAATTTAAGAAGAGATTTCAGTAAAAGGATAAGCACATGGCATAATCTAAAAAAGGGAAAACTTGATCCAGTAAAGACATAAATTTCCCAAATGATTATATATGCAATATAAGCCAATCAAAATTCCTTTAATATATTTTGGAGAAAGAATATTAAGAAAATTAGAAAATTTTCAAAAAGATCAGAGATTTGAGATCTCAGATATTTAAGTAGTGTCATCTAATATTTACATATGCTGTCAGTTTATAGCACTGTAATCCTGACAACTCAGTAAGGCAAATAAGGACTAGCAGAAATAAGAATTTGGGGCCAGGAAGCTCAGTGGCACAGTGCTAGCTGGCAGGCATGAAGGTCTGAGTTTGATTCCCAGTACAAACAAAACAAAACAAGAAATAAGAAAAAACAATTTGGTATATTATGAAGAAAGAATTATAAATAAGAAGAAAATAAACATATTAGTAAGTACATAATTTGGGGGCTACTTTTAAAATATATAAAATGAAGTATCTATGTTGTATCTTATACTGAAATAACTATGCTTCACAGATTTAAATGAAAAATTAGAAACCAATAAAGGGGCATGAAATTTATAGCTGAATATTTATAAAATTTGGGAGTGGGGAAGTCTTTCCAGGATAGAAATCATAAAGGAAGAGAATAAATGATTTGATGATAAAATCTTCTATTTATCAAAAATATAGAGCTAATTTTCAAGCTGGTAAAAATGATCCCAACAAATAGGAGCAATAAATGCAAATGATATATACCTAATTGTTATAAGATCAATAAGAGAAGAACAATAAGATCAATAAGAGAAGAACAAGCCAAAAGAAAAGGAAATGTAAGCTAAGGAAACAAAGGGGCCAATTCCCAGAAGGCATTGCAAACTGTCTCCACGTCTCATGCTGGCAAAGGTGAGAAGACGGTGATCGTGTTCCACAAGGGCACAAAGAAATGGGTAGTGTGTGCAGACACCCTTCCTGAGGGAAGGCCGGCCGTGGTGAACTGGCTGGAAATCAGAGGTCCTCTGCACCGATTTGGCTACCTCCACTCAGTAATGCGTAGAGACACAAAGTGTAATGGAGGTAACCGAGAAGTGGGAAGGAGGAGAAATGAACAGTTACTACGGGTGCGTGCTGTGAGTTTGGGACAAGGCAAATGCTCTGGACACAGACAAAGGCAGTGGCTGCATGACACTGAGTGCACTTAATGCTACTGAATAGCACACTTCATAATGGTAAAAGTGGTCAATGGTGTGATAATGTGTATCTCACCACTATTTTTCAAATTTAAAGTGCATGAATATAAAGTTTCTTAAGCCATTTGTCCACTATTAAGCAGTTAGGTTTTTCCCAAATTTTTAATATTAAATATATTACTATGATAAAAAGTAAAAAAGAACACACTTTGATTCATCACGTTTATTTGTTTGTTTATCCTATGGTCGCAATAAAATATGTGTAAAGAAATACATTTTCCTTATGGCACTGGTTGTAATGGCAAAAAACAAAAAACAAAAAAAAAACAACTAAGATATGAGATTGGTCAAATAAATTGGGCACATAAAGAAAAATCCAGCAGCCACAGCAAAGTGTAATGCAGACTTATATCTAAAGGTGCAGGGGGGGATAATGTAAAAAACATGCACAGCTTGGTGAACTTTAAAGGAGTGAATGCTCCAAGCATGCCCAGCACAGCATCTGGAAAATGGGTGGCAGGGTTTGCCAGTGGTTATCTCTGAGCAAATGGAATTTCATCACCTTTTGTCTTTCTTGCTTGTTGGTACATTCTACTTGTTCTATAATGAGCATGAACTCTTTTTGTTCAAGGAAATAAATTAATGAAAGAAACTTAATTTGAAAGAAAATATAAACCACATCCCAGTTATCTTTCCTCTCTCAGAAGTAACCCTGCACCTCTGTGTACTGTACAAAATGCACCCCCTCACAAAGAGGAAGAGCAAATGCCACTGGCCCGCTGTCTATAGGTTACGTACTGTGTGGGCCGGCAGTGACTGCTTCCCAGATCTAAATCACTGGAAGTCTCAGTATATTAAGACATCCCTTTGGGTTTTGTAGTCTGCTACTTAGCTGGTCATAGAAGGTATACTTCCTCCTTTTGATAGGGAGATGAGATTTCTTTTGCAAAAGAGGAAGATGCTATACCCTAAGAGTAAAGCTAAATGGTGAGTTAAAGCATAGGTCTGTAAGTCTAGAACAGTAGGAGGCTTAGGCAGGAGGATCTTTATAAGCCCAGCCTGGATTA
Organism: Hydrochoerus hydrochaeris; assembly: GCA_004027455.1. Taxonomy (NCBI): domain Eukaryota; kingdom Metazoa; phylum Chordata; class Mammalia; order Rodentia; family Hydrochaeridae; genus Hydrochoerus; species Hydrochoerus hydrochaeris. The sequence continues at coordinate 19,710 of PVLA01006423.1, read as the reverse complement.
CGTAGCAATTTAGCAAGGCCATGCCCAGAAATAAAAAATCAAAAAGGGTTAAAGATATAGCTCTTGCAAAAGCCCTGACTTTAACCCACAGTACCAATGAAAACAATTTTTTTTTAGAGTAAGGCTACACACAAAGTACACAGTAAAATTAAAGGAAGAAACCCTATTGTCATTAAGAATATCCTAAAGCCTGTGAAGGTAAAGAAGAAACAACACCAGATCTTCAAGGTATAGGCAAACAGATCCAACCTAAAGGCATTTTTGGTTAGTTGTCCCACATAATAAGTTATAAATCTGGAACAGGAAACTTAAAATCATTAAGGTCACATATTTATAATATCATATTCAATTAGGTTAGAAAAGTGCAATATCTGTCATCATGTCATAAAAAGATGTGTTTTTCTCTCAGATCTCTTAGAAAGAAAAGCTCCCAATATTGTTACAGATAGGGCTGTTTTCAATCAGTTACAAGAAGCAATTCAATTACGAGACGGTTTAGTGCAGTAACTGACTCCAGACTAATTTAATTTCTTTAGGTCTCTAAAGATCAATTGATCTGATTTGTCCCATCCCCAAAGGCTGTTTAGGAAAAACTCAGACTTAAATACCTGGAAGAGAAATCCAAAACCTTGGCCAGTTTCACACTCCTTGGGTCATCTTGCAAACTTTCAGCTGGTCTCATAGAGTGCACCTTGACCTTCAGACCATTAAAGCGACTTCATCTCACATGCATGTGCTGAGTACTCCCAGGTCAGGACACTTCCTCACTGAGTGGGAAATGTGGCCCCATGCTCTATCAATTCTGCCCTCCTCGGGGCCAGTGGTCTGGGTCCTCCTACCTCCTGCCCGTGAGTGTGCCTGCAAGGCCATTTTTACACTAAGAGAAGCTCATGAAGACCAGGAAAAGTAGACCTCGGTGGTGAGCAAACTGTTCCACACAAGGCTCATCTCATAAGATGAGGGACTTAGCACTGTTGTGCACTGTGTGACTCACAGAGTGCTTCTGTAAATGCTGTCATAATTGATGCCCCAATAAACCTATGAGCCAGCAGGACTACTGTCTCCATTTTCTAGATGAAGAAACGGACTCTAAAGTTCAGTGACTTCTTCACAATCAATCACCTAGGAAAAGGCAGAGCTGCCCAAAACCACTTTCTCCCAAAACCACCTGGGACAGAAGGTGTGACCAGCACTATGACAATGCAGTGCTACCACCCCCACTGTCCCCACTCTCCATTCCTACTCAAATCCCAAGTAAACTGAGAAAAAGACCACTCAGAATCATTGCAGTCACACAACTCTGCTGCATCAGAGATTCGGACACTCAGGAGAGAACGGGAAAGTCATTTCTAAAGGAAGGAGGCTGTGTGAGGAGCCTGCTTGCTGCCAGGCTGCCGCTGACCCTTTCACACTGACTTCCGCCCCCGCTCAACAGAGAGCTGCCCTCTGCCTTCTTCCTGCACTTTGCAGTGGATTTTTCCACCAGCAGCCCTATCTTTTTCCTTGATCACATCACCCGCAACCTCTCCAAGTAGTTAATCTTTCTTTTTGACTCAAATTGCACAGTCTTGTCGACTGTTAGGTGGGTCCTGCTGACTTCTCTGCCTCCTCACCCAGCCTCTCTGTGTCTCCCACAATCCCTCCCACCACCTCCCCATGCTCTGCCACTTGGGAACACAGGACAAACCAGACCCAGGCTGGCAAAACATGGAACTGACCCTTATGTGGAGTGGCCAGGACAAGGCTGGGCAGAAGTGCAGAGGTCAGCTGTGGCCATATGGCAGGCAGCACAGAGTTGCCCAGTGGCAGAAATGTGCGCACAAGGTGGGAAAATCACACAAACATGAAGATGCAGTGAATCAGAGGGCCACTGTCTCAGTATTCCACCTGCTGATGAGGACATTGGGTCACAAAAGAAGATTAAGTATAGAAAACTAATGTGTTTCAGACATACAAATGATGGACAGGTTGAAAATTTCTCTGAAAAAGACATTTTTTACATTTGTATTGGACAAACAGTGGATGTCGATATGGTCATGTGCTTCACCTGGGTGGTCTCAAGCCACAGGAACCATTGCAGCTGAAAGAAGTGGGTAACATACAGGTCCACGACTACCACTTGTCTTCCTATGGGTCCTGATGTTCCTCCTATGAAAGGCAGGTAGTCTACTCTGTAGGTAAAATTATGTGACATTGAAGTAAATGACATCGCCTTGTTTCAAAAAAGAGTAGACTACCTGCCTTTCATAGGAGGAAAAAGGCCGTCACAGTGCCATTTCTCTGCTGAGTGCCACTCATCAAAATACGGAGCTTATAACATCAAGAGGACTAAGTCTTTGACAACATCAGTCCTATGTTTATGGTCAGTGAGCACCCTGACCAAAGCAAGGCCTCCACTTAGAAACTGAGCACATGACAGTTCAGTGCGGTGCTCACAAGACTGGAGCAGCTGTGTATCTGCAGGGTCTATAGCTGGAACGAGGGACACAGAGACCTGGAGACCAGACAGAGTAAGGTTAGGGTTCCCTGCATCATGACCCATGTGTCCGTACAAACGCACTCTTCTCTTTATCTTATGTGGACAAAAAGTAAAGAGAAAATTCTCATTACCTCTCAATGTCAGTGAGCCTGGAGGAGTCCCGGAATCCTTTGGCAAAAGGATTGCTGTCTATTTTCAGCTTGGTTATCTGGAAAGGAAAGAGTGGGTACAAAACAATCTCATTTCCAATGTAAAAAAATAAAATCCTAAACAGAAATTTTCTTCATTTTTATAGCACCCAAGAATATCTCAGTGTCTCTCAGCATCGTGAGCAGGGTTTAAAGAGCTAGACAAGTTCACAGGAAGAATGGGTCACAGCCAAACTGGATCCAGTTAGTCTGGGGGACTTTCAGGTGAGGTGGAAAAGAACTGGGGTGTGACGTATGTGACACAGTAATGACAGGTAATGGCTCAACTGGGCAGGCAGAGACCACCTTAACAGACACTGGGTAGAATTCCAGCATTCCAGGAAAAACAGGGGATACACACAAAAACATTGCCTCATTCTGACTTGGCCACACCTTATGCTAATACTGCGAGAGTGTACATGTACCAGGGTGGATGAAAGATGAAATGTCCAATAACAGCATCGTGTGCAAAGCTACAGAAACACACGGCAGGAGGCCTTCAGCACATAAATTCATTCCTGCCCCATCCATTTGAATGCATTAGAATCTAATCAGCCCACCCTTTGTTTCCCTTCCATACAGTGTAATTTATAGAATGCTATGTTTTTATGGAAGCAAATACTTTCTAGTAAGAATTGCTGTCTCAAGCATTAAGTGTCTATGTCAGGGCATCTGTCGTCCTTCAGGACTCAGTGAACGCAGGAAGACTCCATAGACCACACGCACTCTGCCTCCTAAGGAAGACACCTCCGGCTGCAAGGCAGAAGTAAAGGAGACGCTGGTTCAAGCCTCCTCCATGTGGAAAACCCCCATGAGCGCTGAAAGAAGCCTTAGAGACCTCGGCCCCGCACCCCTGACTGACAGATGGTCACACTGAGGCTCAAAGAGGGTGAGGACCAGGACACCTAAGTCAGTCACTGAGTTAGAACCCAGGGAGAAGCCCTGAGCCGGATCTCATGAGCATGAGAAGCAGAGACCACATTCACCGTTGGAGAGAAATGGACACAAAATGGTCTGAAAGAGGAAAATGTTATGGAGAAAGGACCCAATAAAACTCAGAGTTTGACATATTACTTTCCCAAAGGCAACTTATCCTTAGATTAGAGTAAACCCACAGTTCACTTTAAACCATAACACCCCCAAAATGCCTCTTTTTAATACAAGAAAGAGAATTTTTTCTTTTACTGGTTTTGTTAAAGTGAGATAAACCTGCAGAATTGCAATGAAACTAACCCTGACCCTCAGCCTCACCCTGAGGCTAACCCTCGTTTTCGAGGAGTCTTCCCACCAAACCAATTGGAATTTGGTAAACTGCCTTCTCTGTCAGTAACACTGGCATCTATAAGATGGATTTTGGAAAAATATCAATCCTGAAGGGCATTTGTGAGCATCTCTGAAGTGCTTGCTGTAGTCCATGAACATTTCCTGTACAGCAGCTAAGAAAATAACTAATTTCCATTTGAGCCTAGTTATGGAAATCAGTAGAGAATGGAGGAAATGTGGTAGGGAATAGAAACCTGTTTGCAGTGGGGAGCAAAGCCTCCTAGAGTGTGCACGTAAAGAAATGTATAGGAGTCAGCCGGGCATGATGGGGCACACATGCAACCCAGCACTTGGAGAGGCTGAGGCAGGAGGATGGCAAGTTCCAGCCTCATCTGGGTAACTTTGTAAAACTCTGTCTGAAAATAAAAAGTTATAAAAGGGCATAGGGATATAGCTCAGTGGCAGAGGGCCCTTGGGTTTGATCCCTAGTTCCGTGGGGTGGGGAGGGGATGTCACAGCAGTGCTACCTCTATAAGGTGCTCATCAAGAGTTTGTAGAGAACATTTCTTGCACAGGGCTGCTGTTCCCTGAGGCACTGTCTGCTGCAGGCATTATTTGGAAGGTCAGTTTTGGGGAAGAAAGAGAAATCTGTATTCACTTAAGGTAAACTGTAAGTATCTTCAGCCCTGAAAACGCATCTGTTCTAAGCTTATAGGTACCAACAAGATTTAAAAATCTTCAAAGACATGCACTGAGTCCCTTTCTACAGAACACTGATAATTTAAAATAGGTTCTGTTTTCAAAGTGCTTTGCAGTCCACGAAAGGTCTTCACAATCTGTCATCAACAAGCGACCACTTAATGGGGATTGGTGACCTTGCCAGCTCACTGAATGATGCCAGACAGGACATGGATAAGGGATGAGCAGTTTCTTAGCTAAAGGAGCTTAGCATCCCCGAGCAGGCAGAGTCACCTGCTAAGCAGGATGGGAAGGTGGCGCCCATCCCTCGGAGCTAGTGACATTAAGGGTGAATCAAACTCTGAGGAGAATTCCTAACTGGAACCACGGGACAGAGCAGCAAAGGTGAGCCTTCCCAGCAGCACATTATAAGACCAGAGAGTGAATGGGTTTGCAGAAGCTCCAGCTTTCAGGAGATGGCCTGGAGTTTTGTATCTGAATGAGAAGCAACTACTGAAAGAAGTTCTCTTACAGCCACCCTCTTCACGGAGAGCCACAGCAGTGTCTGGCTGCATATAAACCAGAGCAGAAAGACCCATCTGCTACAGTGGTCTGACACTTTGTCCCTGAAGAATTTCAGCTTCTGTCTGGTGTTCACATTGCCACATGGAACAGTCTGGGACAGGACAAATGTGTCACCCTCACATCCTCAGAGTATTACTTTCAACACATGTGTGTCATTCAGTCAAAGTGTCTGTCAACTTCTCTAATGTTACTGTTGTAACTGAACAAAGAGGTGAAGAACATTGAATGTGAGTTTTCAGGTTTCTGTAAATTTTCTTTCATTAGTAGAATTATCTACTTCCTTTAGCTTTTAAACTGGGCTTTCATAGTCCCTCGCAGTATAAATGTTAACTTTTTCTCTACACTCTGAATTTCAAACTTCAGAAAAGTTGCCAGAATAGCATATGGTGCCAAATCAGATTTGGCAATGATTTAAATTTAGGGTATCAGTTAGAAAAAAGGATTCAGGGTATTTACCAGATATTTATTTTCTTCATGGACCACTTTACCTAATTTTAGAGAAAATAACTGCATTCACATGTTAGAGGGGAAAAAGTTGAATAAATTTATTGTCACTAAAATTGCATGGGGACTCTGAATATATTATATATATATATATATATTTGTAGTGGGGATTGAACTGGTAGCCTTGTGCTTGCAGGGCAGGCACTTACCCTGCTGAGCTAACCCCTCAGCCCTCAATGTTTTAATATTTTATATTTTATTTTATTTTTTAGATTAAATCTGGGGGTTCTAAGCTATATCCCCAGCCACTTTTTTTTAAAAACCTGCATATTCTTTCTTCTAAGTTTCTCAGTACATATTTGCTGTACACCATGCATACATGCATTCATTGTGGGGAGCCGGTAGATGTACATAGCACAGTTTAATTTTTTCTGCTTCTTCTTCCTCTCCTTCTCCTCTCCCTTCCATCTCTAGTTCTTCTTCCCATTTGCAAAAGATCAATCTCCTTATTTTGTAATAGCTCTCTTTTATTTTGCTCTTTAAATTCTTTATACTTCGGGTTTCCAAAGTGCTAATCGGAAGCTCAGGGTGTGTGTGTGAAATTTATTAGTGAGTCCACCAAACTCAGTGCCAGGTGTACTCAGAATCCTTCAAGTGTCCACAATAATAACCCAGGAAAGGTTTGCTGAGCTTTACTTCAAAAACAAGCAGTCAGAAATATGACGTATTTTTAAGCAGTTACAACCTAGGTGGAACTCTGTGTTTACTCAAAAGCATTTAATATTGGTTTTCTAAATTTTAAGGCAAAATAACTTTTAAACAGTAAAACATTTCCATTCTAGCTAACCATATATATTAAAACATCAGGCAGAAATTTTATTCTACAATACTTAAATAAAAGCCCAGTAGATGTACAGAAAGAAATTCCCCTTTGAAGGTTCAGTTTTATGAAATCTGTGATAACTGAAAAAGTAGCAAAGTGGGACCTGATGAGAAAAAGGAGCTGAGTTATAGCCAGTGACTGCAGACAGCTGGACACTAGTCCTTTCCTGCTGTAATAGAGGAAACTTGCAGCTTGTCAGGCCATCAGACAATAGTACCCTTGTCATACCAAAGTATCTGAATAGAATCCAGCTGGCAGTGGTGGCACACACCTGCAATCCCAGCACTCTGGAAGGCTGAGGCAGGAGGACTGCAAATTTGAACCAGCCTGGGCAACTCAGCAACTTAGTAAGATCCTGTCTTTTAAAAAAAAATTTAAAAATGGCTGGAGATAGAGCTCAGTGTGAAGACCCTGGGTTCAATCTTAGCAAATGAATGAATGAATCAGCCACTAAACATCATGCCTGAGAACCAGAAGTGTGGCTTCTTTTTTACTCCAAAGAAAAATTTTAAAGCAGCAGTACTTCTCACATGGTGTAGAGAGAGTATTAATGAGTAAGGGCAGCAGTATGTGCTTTAGAAATCTTTGCTGAGGACTTGCCAATACACATTCAAAGTACTACTAGCTCAGGCCTCAGCTTCCTTGTGAACCATGGTAATAATGTAGAACATAAACATCCCCTAACCAGAAGCTTCCCTCTTTCAGCACCTCCACCATTTTCACAGAAACACGAGTGTCACTGGAGGGCAGGCAGATTCTGATACCACCAGCTGTGCCTGTGGAAGGAGGTTTCTGCAGAACTTTGTCTCCCTGGGGCATCATGGGACTGGAGTCCAGCGTGCTTCCCAGCCATGAGGGAAATTGGCCCTCAGGGACCATTTCTCCAATTATTGAGGGAACATCTGACCAAAGGCATTTAAAAATGAAACCTGACCTACACTTCAACTCTACAGAATGATTTGCCTGCTCAGAAGACATGCGTGACCTTTAAATCTTAAATTATAAAATAGTTTGTTGAAAGTGTAATGTATTTAGCTTTTACCTAATAATGGAAATCATCCCCTTGCAAAAACCAGAAAAAGAAATTGCAAAGAAGATCCCATTTTAACTACTTATAAATAAAGCGACCACCTCTAAGGAATGAGAAATGTTTCTTTCTCATAAATTCTATTACAAATTTCAATTTCAATTTTAACAAACATAATAATAACAGTTCTATCCAAAGTTTAAGGAATATGCAAGTGCTCCTAAGTATGAACTTCATATTTGTTCTTTGTGCATGTAAAAGTGCTAATAGTATATATTTATTTTGTTATCTCATATGTTTAAATTACCTGTTTAGGAAAACTAATACCCAGACTTAGTATGGTTCTAAAGAAGCAACTGATGTGGGGAAGGTTAGAAAGAGTTAAGGATAATTTCAAAAATGACATAGAATTAGTAACAATGGTAAGGCACAAATTATTCATTCACATGATTTTTGAGTGTATATCATATGAATTTTGACTCATACTTATAAACCATTTGCAAAACTGGCCTGTCAGAATATCAAATCAAGGCTTTAACTATTAACTCAAATATATATCTGGCTTTATGCTAAGGTCTTGCTTTTAATGCTGGATGTATGGAAATAAACTCAGAGACAGAAGTGTCTATTGAAATTAATTCTGAACTTAGTTGCTTCCACTATAGGATACTCAGCAATGGAATGATGCGATAATCATATTAATTTTGTACTTTGTGATCCAATGAAGGGTGGCAAAGTTCTTGTAGGTGAACTTCGAGTCCATTTGTAATATCAAGTAGAAATAAATATCAAGAGGAGCAATTAGCATTGGCATCTGCATTAACTAAAATCAATCTTTTTTAAGTTAGCAAGTTTTCAAATTCAGTTTTCAAATGTTTCACACTGGTAGTGGCCACTTCCTTGCTCTTACAATATATCATGATGCCACCAAAACAAAGGAGTTAAGATGCAAAATATCAAGGCTTCATGATAGGTCTTGTCACTTATCAAATCTATGTCAATGTCCTAAGCACTGAAGACCTCAGATTTTTTTTTTTTCTTTAATCTTTTGAATGGTACTCAGGGCTTCCTTGGAGGATTAGTGTCAGAATTCAATAGGGTTATTTTTTTAAATACGAGAAATTTTTCTCAATTCAAAATAATAAATTCAAACCATGAACTTTATGTGGATCCTAGTTCTCAGACTAAAATAAAAATGATTATAAAGGATATTACTGATCCATCAAACGTTTTTAATTAAACTGAATATCAGGTGATATTAAGGAATAGTTCTTACTAAGTTCCTTAGCAGCAAGGAAGATATTGTGGTTCAAAAATAATAGGAGGTGTTCCATCGTGTCATACATCTTTGTGTCAAATGATTCGGTGGGGGGGGGGGAGAAAGTATATGTGCATATAGAAGGAGAGAGAAGGGAGAGAAAGAGAGAAGCAAACTGTTGAATCTGAGTGGTGGGTACATGGGGTTCATTTTTTGCATAGTTGAAACTTTTCTAACTAAAAAGTTGAGTGGAAGAACTAAAGAGATAATGTCATTAATGCAAGTGGCTCCTATTGGCTGTAGCTAGCGCTAGCAGCTAGCTACCTGCAGTTTAGGAGGAGACCCGCCTGTCACACTTGCCAAAGTTCCTGTGAACAGTAACCTGTGGCAGAAGATAAGCAGTAAATGCTTATTTAAAAGAAGGCAGACAAGGGGAGAGAGAGGAGAGAGAAGGAAAAGAACTGAATTCCTCTGAAAATGATGTCTCAGAGCCCATCAGAATCAAACTGAGAGGAGATGACATACCGGGAAACTGAGGTAGGAGTATCATAAAAGTTTAGGTTCAGCACTCAACCTGGACAACTTGGGAACTTAGCAAGACTTAGTCTCAAATGAATGAATGAATGAATGAATGAATGAATAAGCAAGCAAGGCTGGAGAGTAGCCCACTGTGAAGGCTCGGATTTCAGTCTCTAGTACTACATGAAGAAAAGAAGGAGAAAGAGGATAAGGAGGAAGTGAAGAGGAAGAAGGAGAACAAGTGGGGAAAGGAGGAAGGAAGAAGAAGAAAAGGAGGAAGAAGCAGACTTAGGACAAGTTAGAGCCAGGGAGTGGTCAGGGAGCCACTGGACCTAGAGCGTAAAGATCGTAGAAAAGTTAAAAAAAAAAAAAAAAGATTGTAGAAAAGTAGGCGATGTGACCTGGGGTCATTGCTTGCACTCTTAGAGGCTCCAGGGCTGGCATCTAATCCTTCCTCTGAAGTGCACACCATCCTGAATACCACATCCTCGTCTTGTGCAGGGACCCCACTGGGACCCATACTCACCAGCTGGTTCTGATAGGCTGTCACGGCCGTGAAGACGGTCTCTGGAAAGATGAACGTTCTGAACTCCTCAGACTTCAGGTTGAGCAGCGAGGCTGTGTGGTCTTTTTTCTTAATGATGTGTACCCGAGGCTGGTACTTATGCATTGAGTTCAGAATTATCTATGATGAACAGATGGGAAGCACTGAAGTGTACAGACTCATTCTGCTAAACAGGCCAAAGTACATGCAGGCAAAGCCAGAACCATACAATTTAAATTTCAAATTCAATTTGAAGATTAGGATCTATCCTTTCCTTTGTTAGGCCGATTGTTTTCACATAGACGGTAGAATCATTATTGTGAATCACATTTTACGAAAACCTGCAAATAATACAGGTTGTTTCAAGGTTCTTTCTAAAATGAAAAGGTAAAGAGGATACATTTTATTTATTTTTTAAAACTAATCTTTATTTTTGTTAGCCTGGTTAGACTCAAAAAATGTACATCTAAACTTTTTAAAATAAAATATTCTGTATTCTAGAAGGCCAGGTTGTTATTTTTTTGGGGGGAGGAGATAAAACCTGGGTTAAAATCCCAAATCTTCACGTTCTAGTTCTTTAATCTTGCAACAAATGACCTCACCTCTCTTGCTTTTAGTTTTCTCAAATTCAAAAGCAGTGGCAAGCAACCTCATGAGATTAGACCATCTAACCTTGTAAAGCACACAAGAAACAGCAAGTGCTCTGTGACTGTGAACTGTATTTTATGATGGTGACAATGTCCTTGATTCCTAATTTCCAGTTATAAAACTAAAACCTCAATCACAGTAATGGCCATCTTCCATCCTGTAGCTTATAAAAGCTGCCAAATTCTTAGAAATCATAAATATACCCCAGTTAACAAGGCAGCTAAGAGACTGTATTTTTTTTCTTTTATCTTCTAAACAAAATGTAAACATTTGCCATTGTGAAATCTGAGTGACAAAATTCATTTTTAGACATAAAATTTCCCCCCATCTTCTCTACTAGAACCTAAATCTCTACCTAAATCTGAAAAATTGGGTCTTTCTTGGCTGGGATGGGTAGGATGCGGCACATTGCATATGCTCCACTAAGCTCCCAGAAGAGACTCTTGCGGGGAAGAATTTGATAAATTGTATGGTGGGATTGATGGCACTCAGTATTAGTGGTTGCTGCTAATATTGTGACTGATGGCTCCCTTGTTTTCCTGGTTTCAGCAGAGTTAAGTAATAGGCACTGTGAGACAACTGGTATACCTGTGGACCTCTGTGGATTCTGCCAACCTTGAACCTTGAATTAAAAAAAAAATTGCTTCTCTACTAAATATGCAGATCTATTCTTATCATTATTATTTTTATCATTATTCCCTAGACAATACAGCAAAACATCTCATTCTGTAGTATTTACATTGTTTAGGAATATAAGGAATCTAGAAATGGTTTAAAGGATGTAAGAGGTTATCTGCAAATACAGTTCTATTTTATATGAGAGACTTGAGCATCCACAGATTTTGCTTCTCTTAGGGGATCCTAGAATCAAGCTCCTGAGAATATGGTGGAACTTGCTATATAACAAATTTCTTGTTGCCAGTCTCTAACTTTTAAACCAACTTAAAATGAACTGAGGGGAGGGAGCTGAGTTTGCACATGCTACTTTGTGTGATCTCAAACCAGAATAGGAACAACTGAAACAAATGAGATCTTCAGTGAATCAAAACAAACTTTAAAAACTGATGTCATCTCCTTGTATAATGAATTTATTCTAATGAGTTCAAAATATCCATGCTTAATCACAAAAGTGGAATAAACCTGAAGCAATAAAAGCAAGCATTTGTCACTTGATCCTCAGAAGAAAAAAAAATTAACAAGCCTTATATACTCTACTGAGAAAACAGGAAGAGTTTTCAAGGCACATACTCACCTACCCAAACTGTAATGAATTTTCAAAGCATGTACTCACATACTAAAATGAAAAGACCTGAGCTTTAAATAGCACCCCCTCCTCACACCCTTAACCCCAGGCCAAGTTCCTTTGGGAATGGTAGCTAAACAGTCAGACCCCAGGGCTTCCTGACTCTCTCCTCACAAGGCTGAGAAACACTAGTGGAAATGCAGATGCTGTTTCACTGAAGAAGCCAATGAATAATTTGTCTGTTATAAAACTAAATGCATCTATGAGAATTCTTCGGCACTGCTTCAAAAAAAAATAGAAGATTTAAAAATAAAATCTTTCCTTGTACTTTTCAGAACATACTAATTGTGATAACAAAGGGTTATATTAAATCATAAAAATTCTGAAGCTAAAATAGATATAAGCAACCATCTAAGCCTAAACAATTTGTCAGGATCTAATCTTGGAACCATCTGGGGAGAAATTCAGTTTAGTACTGTTCCCACCCATGAGGCCAATCCTAAAAGAAAAAACATTTTCGTTTTGGAAAGTGGAACTGTCGAGTCTTTCTGTAAAGACCCAAATCATTCTTCTGAAATCTTCACATGTGCAAAAATATAAAGACCAGAAAAAATTTCTGTTTCCCTGCAAAGATTTCAGGTGGAGCCCAAGAAATTTTAATATGAATAAGATTGAAAATGATCACTAATTTATAAAAAATATCAATCAAGCCAGATTGTGGTGCATAACTATAATCCCAGCAGTCTTAGAGGTTGAGGCAAGAGGATCATATGATTCAGATCAGCTTGGAAAACTTAAAAACTTAGTGAGAGACCCCATCTCAAAATAATTTTAAAAGGGTTTGGGATGTAGCTCAGTATTACAGCCCTGAGTCCAAACCTCAGTACCTTCCTCTCTCTCAAATACTTCATAATTCATACATTTAACCTAAAAAATCTGTGAATGGAAGCATCCTACATTTAAAAAAGAGATAAAAGAAAATTATGACAACACCCATAAAGCCAAATCTTTTCTGTTACGAAAAAATACAAGAAGGTTGCAGGGTTGAAGGGAGGAGAGGGCACTGGGGAAAAAAGAGGACTCAAAAATACATCAGACACAAGTACAAACTCCATAGGATGAACGTGATCATTATGTGTATCTAAATTGCATCAATAAGCTTAATTTTTAAAATTAAGAAAAAGAAAAATAAACCAGAAAAGCCCAGAAGGTTACTAACCTACTCTCAATACAGTATTGTAACAGCACTGTCTACAGTCCTACCTTAAATTGCTGACTTCAGACTTGCTCGTTTGATGATGGGAATGCTCTAAGTGATTTATTCGCTTCCAGTTCAATCCAACTATTTGAAACCATATCTAGAAGTCTCTAATTTATTATCTACTGAAATCCATCTTGAGAAAGATTTTAAAGCACTTCCTTTATATTGCATAGATCCAATAAAAACTAAAAACCTTAAGTAACAAGAGCTTTATTTAATACAAGAGATGCGAGAATAATTATACCAAATTATCTATGCCAAGGAAGGAGACTATGAAAATAGCCATGTTTATTAACAGTGGAGAAGCAAAATGGGAAAAAAAATTTCCAGCCATGCTTTTTGCAGAGGATTAATACCCAGAATATATAAAGGACTAAAAAAGAATTGTCCCAAATCAATAACCAATTCCGCCTCCCAAAAAAGGGTAAATAAAAGAGATATTTCTTAAAATAAGTACAAATATCCAATAAGCATATGAAAAATGCTCATCATCTTTAGCCACGAGGGAAATGCAAGTTAAAACAACTCTGAGATTAGCTCACCCTAATCGAAATGGCCATCATAAAGAATATATATAAAAATCAAATTCTGGCAAGGCTGGGGGGTAAATGAAATCTTTCTACCATTGTTGGTGGGAATTTAAACTAGTATGATCACTATGGAAATCAATTTGGAGGTTTCTCAAAAAACTAAAACTAGAAATTCCATTTGACAAAGCTATCTGCCTTCTGGTTATCTTCCCAGAAGAGTTAAAGAAATCATGCTGCAATGATACACGCATACCCATGTTTGTAATGGGGTAACTCACAATAGCTAAAATGTGAAAACTGTCTAGATGCCTATTAGTGGACAAATGGATAAAGAAAAGATGGTGTATATATACACAATGGAATTCTAGTCAGCCTCAAAGAAGTATAAATTCATGTCATCTATAGGAAAATAGATGGATTTTGAGACCATAATGTTAAGTGAAATAAATCAGACACAAAAATTTAAAAATTGCTTGGTTTCTTTCATATAAGAAGTCTAAATGAATGAAGAAGAAAATAAAGGTGAAAGATTAAAAATGATTAAGACATAGAGAGAGAGCCTCTGAAACAAATGTAAGTTTCATGTATTGCAAACATATATCAATTAAATAAAATAATTTTTGAACAAGGCCAGGGATAGCCAGTGAGAGGCCCTGGGTTCAGCCCCACTACTACAAAGAGAGTGCGGGGAGGAAAGGGGCAGAAAAAAGGAGAGAATGAATGGATGGACTCATGTTCTTTCTGACAATGGGAGCAGAAAACAAAACAGAACAACCTCATCAATAAGAAGTTTGTAAGTCTGCAAATTTTCTTAACGTAAAATCTAAAATCTAAAACAGAATTTGTGTGTGATTTTTATTTAAGAGCACTGAATCACATCACTTTAAAAAGGAATTGTATAAAATGTGTCAAGGCCTTCACCAGTGACTGCCTATTCTGTTAATTTATGATAAGAGCTCAGAACGGTACTCTCTCTTCTTTCCATACTTCAATGAATTCTACTGACACAAAATCAAATGTGTTCTGCTTTTATTTGCAAGGAGGCTTTTCCCCTCAGCCCTGTTGGAGATTTAATCCAGGGCCTTCACAGTGAGCTACATCCTTAGTTTTTTATCTTTCCATTTTGACACAGGTCAAGTTGTCCAAGCTGAGCTTGAATTTACCTCCCAGAGTGCTGAGATTACAGACATGAGATTACCATGCCTTGGATCGGGCTCTACCAAAATGATGCATAAGTAAAAAGCACTTTTGCAAATTCCTTTGGCAAGACCGCTTTGCATTCTGTTGCATCTCCCAGGAATGTGTTCTGCACATTGACAGGACCCCCAGGAGGTTTGAACTCATCCCTTTTATGTTGTGTTTATGTCCTACCATCATCAGTCAGATGCTTAACCTAAGGAGAAGCTGCAGGTCTCCTCCAAAAGTGCATGTCCTGCGTGTTTTCTTGGCTCAGATAACAAAGCAGCTGCAGGCCCGCTAGGAAATCCATGGTGCAGAAGATCCAATGGTCCTTCTGCATGGAAAGGGCCTTCAGATCCCTGTACATAAATTCTCAACAAAAGCAGTCATGGTCCCCTAAAGAATACACACATGTGCTCACCCAATGACTCAGAGATGGAGAGTGAAGGTGGAGAGGGGAGAGTAGAAAGGCCAAAGAGAGGACACAAGTGGTGTAGCTTGTCACATCCATCCAGGGGACCCTACACAGTAAATATTAGTTACTTTAAAGTGTCTCACACTTACATGGCCGTGTTGATCCAGTTCATTGTTGGTGAGTTTCACCTTCTCAAAGGACACCATCTGTTTGAGTAGCTGCTCACCGGTAAAGGGAGAGTCAGGGTGCACATAGAGCCTAAGGAAATTATGAGAAAATTGTTTTGAGATTTTTTTTAAGTCTGTTCCTGGGTTATGACATGCATTCATTCTAAAGCAATATAGTAACCTCTTAGACATGTCCTGGTCTATTTGCTCCACCTATCTCAAATTTAATAATACAGCAATGCCAAAATAACTCTGAAACATCTAATGTATTTCTTCATGTACCAATGATCTGAAAGGGGGAAAACTTAATAAATCTACTATGTGCTGAGTAAGCCAATTTTTATAGATGGATTGTTGGTTTCATCTATGTAGTTAGTTACTGTTCTGTGTCTATCAAATATTAAAAGCTCATTGTTGTAGGTATTTCCCCAAAAAAGTCTAGGTTACACTAACTGCATGAGTTACCTATTACAAGCATCACTGAAGAGCAATGAAAACAAAAATCGAAAGGAGAAATAATTTTAGAGAACATATTTGTCTGAGCTTAAGTCACTCAGTTGAAAGCATGCATAGCTTACAAATATAAAACAAAGTTATTTTAGCACAGATATCTGGAGACTTTTTCCCAGTGGGTAATGAACTCAAGGCATATTTTACTTGAGTAATATCCCCAGTTCATTTTTTATTTTTTACTTTGAGACAGGATCTCACTAAGTCACTAAGGTGTCCAGGCTGGGCTTAAATTTGCCCTTCTCCTGCCTCAGGCTCCCAGAGTGGTGGGATTACAGGCGTGCACCACCCAGCCCAGCTCAGGGGAATGTTCAATAGCCCACAGATCAGAAGAGTCTGCTGTTCCTCATGGTACTTCAAACAGTACCACATACTTTTATCATATCAGTAGATGTACTCACTAAATGAGCATTTAAGGCTGGCTAAGCTTTGATTTATTCAACTGGTTGATTTATAAACAGCTTAAGCAGAAAAAAAAAACCCTTTTATCCTATATGGATCTGTTGCTATGTGCAAGGCACAATTTTACTCACTGTAAAACACAGGGCATTCCTTCCCCTGCTACATTCCCCTAAGTTCAGCTTTTTGTCACTCCTAATGCTAGTATCTTCTTGACATTGTCTTTCCAAAAGAAGAGGGAAATTTCAGAACTAAGGATAAGGAGGGTAAAATCCTTGTTTTAACAGAACAAATCCCTTTCGTTCCCCCCCACCCCCCATGCTGGGGATTGAACCCAGGACCTCATGAGTATCAAGTATATACTCTGTTACTGAGCCACAGGCCAGTACTGATAAATTCCTTTATGGGTATAACAGGTTATATGCATATTTTGTATATGATCCTTACAGCTATAATGAAGCATAAATATTTGGGTTGGGGGGAAAGCAAGGAAAAAATGTCAGGGAAACGTTTCCTTACAATATTCATGTAAAGAACCAGAAGTCTGAGCTGTAGTTTGTCCCGAGAAAGGATTAAGCTCAGAGGAACTGCACTTTAAGGGCGCAGGAACTCACCAAGCCCTGCAGGAGCAAAGCTCAGCACCGGCTGGCAGGGCTGTGGCTCTGAGAAGACCCAAGGAAAGACTAAACACTGCAGGGCTCTGTCCTGCCTGCCAGTTCCATTGTTCTAAGCAGGGAGCTCATAATCTCTTTTCTAGAAGAACATTTTGTCCTTAGTTGATAGCTTCTCAAGCTTTATCCTCCTAAAGTGGTAATTTTATTTTTAATTACTAAATTTTATATGTGATACATAACAAATGTATTCATCATGGGGAACTGGTACGTATACACATCAAATCTTGGTCTTTTTTTTACTTTCCTTTCCCCTCTCCTCCCTCTCATCTCCTCCTTATCCTAAGATCCCCTGCCCATTTCCACAAAGGCTGTCTTTCTGTGTAAAAAGGAAAAAAGGTTTCCAGTAAAAAAAAAAAAGTTGTAATTTTTAAGGTGCAGTCATTGTATTGATCAATACCACGTCCCACCTGTTCCCCCAAATGTCCAAAATCCCTGCAAGTCCTATGAGGTGATGAAATGCTCCCTCTTAAGACAGTCACTTTATATAATCACATTAATAAAAATAACATTTAAATATCAGTTACTTTAAAGAAAAGATGCCCTATATGAACACATAACATTATTTTAGATCATGAATAATGTCTTGCCCATTGTTACTCAAATAACATTGCCAAGCATTATTCCTTCTGATTAGAAAAGACTGACTAGAGAATTTCGGTCTGGGTAAAGTGCCTCAATGACCTAGATATACAAGGAATTTCTACCATCCTACCAAAAGCCTCAGTTCCCAGGTTCTTCCCCTTTCTTTTAAGGAAGTAGAAAATACTACTATTTTCTTATAAAAAGAAAAAGGATAGTTGTTTCTATTCCATGATGCATTATATAATTTTTTAAATCCAAAATCGATATAAACAAGCTGAACTAGAGAAAATGAGAAAGCACACAGGAAGCTCCTCTTCTCCCAAACCCCCATTTCACCCCCACCCTGGACTTAAAATTCCAGCAATAGCTTCAACATGCTTCAGTTGAGATAGCGCATTGGTACACGCTTTCTTTCTCTAACCAGAGCAGATTAGTAACATAAACAAGACATGTCATATTTCCAGTGTCTGCTGCCTGCACCATTTCCCATACCTTCAGATAGGAAGAAAATGAATGTTAAACAAGAGTGATTAGCTTGTTAGGAGAAAGGCGAGGGGAAAGAACAACCACCACCACAAAAACGAAACAAAACAAAAGAAAACAAAAACCAGTCCTCGCTTACAAAAATGGTTAGGAATCTGTTAAAACACTTCTGTCCCTCTATGTCTCACTTTCTCTCTCTTTTCTCTGGTCCAAGACAATAAGGAAGAGTTAGGAAGGAAGCTCAAGAAGAATAGCAAATTGGCTATGAAATAGTCTAAAAAAACACGCAGTAATTTTATTAATTTAATTTCCGTTGTGAACTGGCACAACGTGCTCAATGAAAAGAAATGATTTGTGCCTAGGCATGGTGGCACCTACCAGCGCTCTGGGAGACTGAGGCAGGAGGATAGAAAATTCAGGCCCAGCCTGGGCTATCGAGCAACTCAGCGAGACTGTGTCACAAAATTAAAAATAAAATGAGAAAGAGCTATAGAGGCTGCTCAGTGGAAAGACCCTGGGTTCAATTCTTAGTACACCAAACTAACTAACTAAATCAGTTGGAATTCTAAAACTATTTCTGTTATTTAATACTGACTTGGAAGGGTTGCAAAGATGAGCTTCCCAACCTCACTTGAGAACGGAAAACTGAAAGACTGCTGTTCCCTTCCCCAGTGCACTTAATATGCTATAAACAGTAATGGGACCAGTTAACTAAGCTGAATGTTCTAGCTGATGGACATATCAATCGTGTGGATGCTGCACCTTCCTAGGACTCCAGACTAAAAACAAAGAACCAGCCATAGCTCCAAAAAAAGTCTGTACATTGAAATAAATTCTTAGTTCTGACTGGACCCTTCAATCAATTACAAAAAAAAAAAAAGAAAGAAGGAAAGAAAAGACTCTTGTTCATGAAATAACTTAAAATTGCTGATGTTTTTGAACCCAAAATATAAAGCCAACCAATATTTTGTTTTATATTAAAGTTTGTGGTTAGATTACTGTAACTTCAGCTCTTAAGCCACACATGCTGTTCTGAAAACCCCAGAATGCCCACTTGGGCAAAGCAACAGCAACAGAGGTTTGTACAGGATTTTTCTTTCAAACAAAGCACTCTCAGAAAAACACTAAACACTAATTGCCACAAAAATAATCATATATCGTATCTAATATACTATGTTTCACATAAAAGAATATTAACTTGCTGACTTGCATTCATCCACTGAAATTGTAGAGGGGATAAAAGAATTTTCTTCTCTTAAAATCTCTGCACCCTTTACTGGTTTAAAAAATAATAATTTTACCAAATGATGCTTATTTTGTGCATATAGGATGCACTGAGGACAAAGTGTTTAAGATTTACCGTAAGTAGCCACGTTGCTAAAATACATTCTTCTAAAAAAGAATTTGAGGGCACTTAGTCTGGTTTTAAGCAGCCAGTTGGAAATTTTATAGACATCAAGAGGTTCACATTTCTAAGGAATCTTCAAACTGAAATACAAGAAACTCTGAAATAACTCATCAGGGAAGGCAAAATGTGTATGTGCTGCCGAAGCAAGCAGAAGGGAAGAGAAAAGGAAAGAATTTTTGAACGCAGAAACTCTGCCTTTTTTGGAGACTAACCCGCACATTTTGTATTCAATCCTGAAGGGTTACAGGCCTGGAGAGCTCAGGCCAGAGCCGGCTACTTTAAACACGAACCGGCTCAGAATTCACAGAGGGAGACAGAGCGTTGGCTGGGGGGGGGGGGCGGG